>JAAAKG020075769.1:0-17055 GCA_010014905.2 Druon quercuslanigerum | reverse complement strand
ATTGAAGAATCATAATTTTATTCTAAAAATCATTTATTTTGAAATTTTTTGCTCTGTTATGTTGAAGGATGCTTAGAATAAAGGTCATAAATTAAAAGAAATTTGTTTGCTTTTTGCGGCAAATATGAATCTCTTACTTTGAGTTGACCGGAAAAATTAAAAAAGTTACCGGCACCCTTCCTGAAAATATAACAATGTACAAAAATATAAAAAAAAATACAAAAATCGTTTCAATGATAGAAAAACGTTTTGCTTTCTTGTAATGTTGATTGTCAATAATTGTATTTATTTAAAAATCCCCGGGTGAAAATACATTTAGTTTTCGAAACTTTTTTTCCAAATTTTCCACCAAGCTATCTTTAAAAATTTGTGAACTTTTTTTGGAATATCATGCTTCCTTTTTTTTTAATTTTTACGCAACTTTCTTGAAACCTCTTTTAAAGTCGATTTGCGCCCTGTAAACGTGAATTTTTCTGCTTCGTTTGTAGTGCGAGAAATTTTTTTTTGCGACCTTCGACTTTAAAATGACAGCAAGGACCATTTGATAGGCTGATCACGTATATGAAACTGAGGAATGCGTTGTGGTGACACCTTTAAGGATACACATTCATACACACGTGCACACATAGAACCACAAATACACATATATGCACACACATATATGCACACACATATATGCACACAGACACATATGCACACACATTCAAACACAAAAGTAAATGTACCCGCGAAAGTACATAATGTAACACACTCGTAAATGAATAGGAATGAATCGCGCGATCCTACGCTAGTTCCTTCCATTTACTCGCGGATGGGTTGGGCTCGTGGGCTTGGGCTTGCCAAGTGTTCAGAGTCTTTAGTAAGGTGTGTTGGTCGCGAACATGCTTACTGATTCAAAGAAACCACTCATTTTCTATCATTTACCTGCAACACTTTTCCCGTTAAATGCGCTCAAATTATTTGAAATTCGTAAAAAAGGGATCTTGAAATGAGCACAAGTGCATGCAGTAAACCTAAACCCTGCTATATCGAATCGTTGTATACCATGAAGATTATCAGCAGCAGAAATTAATTTTTTTTTACTTGAAGTTTTTCTCAGCTTTTCCTGGTTTCAACTTAAACTTCTCTATTATTTATACAAATATTAATTTTAACTATTATAATAAAAGGAATTTTTACAATTAAGGTATAGAGAGTTTCCTGAAAATAAAACCAAGTATCCAAAGGCCATAGGATAAACATCATAAAATGCTCCTGCAATTAAAAAAAAGATAGAATTAAAAAAAAAAATGTCTGCATCACTTTATTTAAAAATCTAACAATTTTCTTAAAACTTTGCTTTATTTTTGGTTGCAAATTTACCTTTTTGGTTGAAAGTTTAACTGTTGGCTACAAAGTTGAACACTTGTTGTTGCATTCATCATATTCGTTTTGTGAAAAACTATGATTTTTTAATAACAAATAATTTGTTTAAGTAAAAAATTAACTATTCAATTTTACGTTAGAACTCCTTTTTTTAAATATTCATTTTTTTGTCAAAAATTTAATTATTTGGTTAAAACTTCAACTATTTCATTGAAAATTCATCTATGATGTTAAAAATTCTTCTTTTCTGGTTAGAAAAATGATCTTCTTAGTTGAAGATTCATCGCTTTATTTGAAAATTTAAGAAATTTGTTAAAACTTGGTATCATTTTTGGTTGAAAATTTATCTTCTATAGTTGAAAATTCAACTATTTGGTTGACAATTCAACTAGTTGGTTAAAAGTGGAAATCCTTTAACAAATTCCTTTTTTTTTAAGATTTATCATTTTAGTTTTTGGAAAACCTTGGCAGAAAAGTAAATTTTTTGGTTAGAACTTCAACTTGTTGAATTAAGATGCATCACTTTATTTAAAAATCTAACAATTTTCTTAAAACTTTGCTTCATTTTTGGTTGAACATTGATCTTTTAGGTTGAAATTTTAAATGCTGGTTTCAAAGCTAAACATTTGTTGTTGCATATTATTCAAAATTCTTTATTTTAGTTGAAAAATAAACTTTTTCGTTGAAAAGTAAACTAGTTTTCAACAAAGATTCAAGAAATTTAAATTAGATTAAAATCAAATTCCAAATCCTATTTAACTTCTAATAATCAATTTCAATTACAAAAAAGATCCCCTTAAAAAATCTAAAAAACATCTCTCTTTAAAAATAAAAAAAAGGTTTTTGGGGTTATTTCGTTACTGTTCCTTTCTGCTCAAAGGGGGAGGGTCTCGAAGGCCCAGTTTTTGGGCCAAAAAATTCGAAAAAATTCGTAAAGTATCTAATAACAATAATAATTCGATTCCGCATTAAACTGACCACACTCATCCCCCAATTCACCCCAAGCACCCCTTAAAAAATGCAAACATCACCGCTTCTATGCAGTGTCTTTGGGACAAAACCCAAAAAAAATCCAGAAAAATACATATGTAGGTATGTGGGTCGCTGATTTTGAATCGGAGATCCGTTGTCCTTCATCATGTTAGATTCAAGGTCATTTGAAGGTTAAAATGCAAAAAATCTTATTAAAAAAATCTAAAAAAATACATACATAGGTTTCTATGGTTGCTGATTTCGAATCCGAGGCCCGCTGACTTCAATCATATCAGACTCAAGGTCATTTGAAGGTTAAAATACAAAAAATCTGATTAAAAATCCAGAAAAATACATACGTAAGTTTTTGGAGTCGCTGATTTTTAATCCGAAATCCGTTGACATCCATCATATCAGATTCAAGGTTATTTGAAGGTTAAACTGCAAAAAATGTGATTAAAAATCCAGAAAAATACATACATAGGTTTTTGGGGTCGCTTATTTTGAAGCCGAGATCCGTTGTCCTCCATCATATGAGATTCAAAGTTATTTGAAGGTTAAACTGCAAAAAATCTGAATAAAAATCCAGAAAAATACATACATAGGTTTTTGGGGTCGCTGATTTTGAAGCCGAGATCCGTTGTCCTCCATAATATGAGATTCAAAGTCATTTGAAGGTTAAACTGCAAAAAATCTGATTAAAAATCCAGAAAAATACATACATAGGTTTTTAGGTCGCTGATTTCGAATCCGAGATTCGTGGACATTCATCGCATCCGTTTCATTGTGATTAAAAGGTCAAACTAAGAAATATGATAAGAAAAATCCAGATAAATACCCATAAGTTTTTGGAAACACTTAATCCGAATCGGGGGTTCATATGTATATTAATCTGGATTTTTCTTATCAATTTTTTAGTTTGACCTTTTAGTCACCTTGAACCTGATGTGATAGAGGTCAGCGGTCCTCGGATTCGAAATAAGCGACCCCAAAAACCTATGTATGTATTTTTCTGGATTTTTTAATCAGATTTTTTGCAGTTTAACCTTCAAATGACCTTAAATATGATATGATGGAGGTCAGCTGATATCGGATTAAAAATAAGCGAGCCAAAAACCTATGTATGGATTTTTATGGATTTTTTTCAAGTTGACCTTCAAATGACCTTTAATCTGGTTCGATAGAGGTCAGCGGATCGAATAAATATTCTTTTATTGCGATTTGATAATTAAAATAAAAAAGACAAAATAAACCAAAAAAAAGAAGGAAGGGGATTTTTTATTTTTCTCCGGAGATTTAAAAAAAAATTTTTAAGGCTATCACTTTTTGAATTGCAGGAACATTTTATGGTGGTTATCCTTTGGTCGTTGGATATTTGGTTTTATTGTTGAAAATTCGACTTTTGGGATTGAAATTTAAACGCTTTTGGTATAAAATTAAATTTTTTTATTGAAAAGTCGTCTTTCTAGGTTAAAATTTCAATTATTTTGACAGAAAACTAAATTTTTGATTCAGATTTTTATGGAAAAGTCATCTTTCTTGATTGAAATTTCAATGATGTATTTTTAACAACAAAAAAACAACAGAAAGATGTTTTCGTAATGTATTTTGCTGTCAATTCTTTATTTTGGTGGAATATTAATCTTCGTGGTTGAAATTTAATATTTTTGGTTAAAATTTAACTACTTGATAAAAATTGAATAGGTAAATCTATAAAAATATCTTATGAAAAAAAATTAATATCCAAGTTTAAATATCTATTTTGTCGGCTCATAGTTATATTTTCGGTTCAGAAATCATCCATTTTTGTTAAACATTTTATAATTTGGTTATATATTTAATTAGTTTGTTAAGAACTAAACTTGTGTTGAAATTTCAACTTTTTCGTTGAAAATTCGTTTTTTGCATTAAAAATTCATCTTTTTTGGTTTGAAATTTTATTTTTTGGTGATAAATTTAATTAGTCTGTAAAAAACTAAAAAATTTGGTTAAAAAATGATTTTCTTGGATTGAAAATTCAATTCTTTTATTAAATATTCATCCTTTACAGTTGAGAATTCAATTAACTGGTTAAAAATTAACTTTTTTATTGAAAATTCGTCTATCTGGGTAGAAATTTCGATATTATTATGTACAAAATTAACTTTTTAATTCAAAATTCGTCTTTCTGGGATGGAATTTCAATTATTTTTTGTAGGATAATAATTTTTTCTAATTCGTCTAATTGAGCTTAACATTCAATTATGATTATATCGAATTAAATATTTTTTTAAAATTCCCTGAATTGAAAATTCGACTCCCTGTTTAAAAATTCTTTTTTTTAGTTTTAAAATTGATGTCCTTTGGTTAAAAAAATTTTTTTGGTTCTAAATTTAAATAGTTTGATAAAAATTCAACAATTTAAAAAAAAATAATATTCTTACTTTTAGATGTCAAGTTTTTTGTTGAAAATTCGACTTTTTGGATTGAAATTTAAGCCCTTCTGGTATAAAATTATATTTTTTATTGAAAATTCGTCTTGCTGGGTTGAAATTTCAATTACTTTGACAGAAAATTAACTTTTTTATTCAAAATTCGCCTTTGTGGGTTGAAATTTCAACTGTTTTGGTAGAAAATTTTATTTCTTTGAAAAATCGTCTTATTAGCTGAAAATTCAACTATATTGGTCTCAAATTAACTTTTTTGTGGAAAATTAAAATTCGTGGGTTGAAGCTTAATTGCTTCTTATAGAAAGTTTTGATTTTAAGGTTTACATTTTTTGTCTCCCTTGCCTGTTTTGTTAAATTCATAAAATATTTTGTTGAAAATTCGTCTTTTTCGGTCGTCATATAAAACTGTTACATTTTCAATTGAGAATTCATTTTTTTAAATTGAAAGATCAACTAATTGGTCAAGTATTGAAAATCTTGGGTAAAAATGTATTTTCTTCATTGAACATTCATCAAAAATTTAATTATTTTGTTAAAAGTTCAACTATTTAATTGAAAATTCATTGAAAATTCAAATAAAAGAATATTTATTAACCTTCTTTTTTATTTTGGAACAGAGATTTTTTTTAGAATTTTTTTTTTGAAAGGGGATCTTTTTTTATATAGAATTGATTATTAATTGTTAAATAGGATTGTAAATTTTATTTTCTTCTAATTTAAATTTTTTGAATCTTTGTTTCAAAATGGTTTAATTTTCAACGAAAAATTTCATTTTCTAACTAAAATAAAGAATCTTCGATCAAATGCAACAACAAGTTTTCAACTTTGAATCCAGCAGTTAAATTTTTAACCAAAAAGATCAATTTGAAATCAAAATAGAAGCTAAGTTTTAAGAAAATTGTTAGATTTTCAAATAAAGTGATGCATCTTAATCCAACAACAATATTTTAAACAAAATATTTCAACTTTGGACCTAGTGGTTGAAGTTTTAACCAAAAAATTTACTTTTCTGCCGAGAAGATTACTTTTCTAACCAAAAAGACGAATTTTTAACAATATAGATGAATTTTTAAGTAAATAATTGAACTTACAAACAAAATAATAAAATTGTTAGCAAGAGAGTTCAAATTTTAACTAAATGGTTGAATTTTTAACTGAAAAAGGTCAAGTTTCAACTAAAATTCTAATAGTTAATTTCTCAGGTAAACAAATTAATGATTATTCAAAAAAATTAGATTTTTCAAAAACTAAAATGATGAATCTTAAAAAAAGGAATTTTTTAAATAGAATTTCCACTTTTAACCAACTGGTTGAATTGTCAACCAAATAGCTGAATTTTCAACTAGAGAATATCATTTTTTAACTAAAAATTATACCAAGTTTTAACAAATTTGTTAAATTTTCAAATAGAGCGATTAATCTTTAACTAAGAAGATCGTTTTTATAACCAAAAAAGAGGAATTTTTAACATTATAAGTGAATTTGTAATGAGATAGTTGAACTTTTAAATAAATAATGAAATTTTTGACAAAAACATGAATATTTTAAAAAAAAGAGTTCAAACTTTTGCTATAAGTAAATGAATTTTCAACCAAAAAGGTAAATTTTCAACTAAAAATTGAATAGTTACTTTTTCACTTAAAAAAATTATTGGTTGTTAAAAAATAATAGTTTTTCACAAAACGAATATGATGATTTTTCAATGAAGAAAATACATTTTTCTCAAAGAATTTCAACATTTAACCAATTAGTTAAACTTTCAATTTAAAAAGATGAATTCTCAATGAAAAATGTAATAGTTTTATAATACGAGCGAAAAAAACGGATTTTCAAAAAAATATTTCTATCTTCAACCAAACAGTCAAGAGAGAAACAAAAATTCAACGTAATTTTTAAATTTTGAAGAGCTAAAAATGAAAACTGTCTATAAGAAACAGTTAAGTTTTCTACCCACGAATATTAATTTTCCATAAAAAAGTTAATTTAAGAAAAATATAGTTGAATTTTCAGCTAAAAAATACGAATTTTCAAAGAAATTTAATTTTCTACTAAAATAATTGAAATTTTAACCCAGAAAGACGAATTTTGAATAAAAAAGTTAATTTTCTATCAAAAAAATTAAAATTTCATACCCAGAAAGATGACTTTTCAATAAAAAATTTTATTTTATACCAAAAGGTTTTAAATTTCAACCCAAAAAGTCGAATTTTCAACAAGAAAATTGTAATTCAAAAGTAAGGCTATTATTTAAAAAAATTGTTGAATTTTTACCAAACTATTTAAAATTAGAACCAAAAAATAAAATTTCAAACCAAAAGACATAAATTGTAAAACTAAAAAGAAGAATTTTTAACCAAGCAGTTGAATTTTCAACAAAAATTTATTTCGATATAACCATAATTGAATTTTAAGCTCAAAAGGACGAATTAGAAAAAATGAATATCCTACAAAAAATAATTTAAATTTCATCCCAGAAAGACGAATTTTGAATGATAAAGTTAATTTCGAAATTAATAATATCGAAATTTTTACCCAGAAAGACGAATTTGCAATAAAAAAAGTTAAGTTTTAACCAGTTAGTTATATCTTCAACTGTAAAGGACGAATATTTCATAAAAAAATTGAATTTTTAATCCAAGAAAATGATTTTTAACAACTTTTTTCAGTTTTTTACCAACTAATTAAATTTATAACCATAAAAAAAAATTTCAAACAAAAAAAAAGAATTTTTAAAGCAAAAAACGAATTTTCAACGAAAGAGTTGAATTTTGAAGTGAGACAAATTCTTCAGTCGAGAGAGAAAAAGAATATTTTCTACTCGCAAATATGAATTTTCCACAAAAAAGTTCATTTTCAATCTAAATAATCAAAATTTCAACCCAGAATGCGAATTTCAATAATATTTAATAAAAGAATTGAATTTTCAATTCAAGAAAACGGTTTGTTAGCAAATTTTTTTAGTTTGTTACCAACTAATTAAACTTATAACCGAAGAATACAATTTGAAACCAAAAATGATGAATTTTTAGGGCAAAAAACGAATTTTTAACGAAGGAGTTGAATTTTCAACTAAGAGAAATTCTTCAAAAAAGTTCATTCTCAATCTAAATATTCGCAATTTCAACGCAAAATGCGAATTTTCAACAAAAGAATTGAAATAAATTGTCGGAAAAATTAATAATTAACCTTGGACATTAATTTTTTTCATAAGATGTTTTTATAGATTTACCTATTTAATTTTAATTAGTTAGTTAAATTTTAATCAAAAATATTAATTTTCTGCCACAAAGATGAATATTCCGCCAAAATAAATAATTGACAGCAAAATACATTACGGAAATATCTTTCTGTTGTTGTTTTTTTTTTTTTTTTTGGTTAAAAATACATTTTTTAACTGCAAAATCAATCTTTTCGATTGTTAAAAATGCGTAGTCTTGTTTAATTCTATTTTTCATTTCTAACGCACATAATTTTTTTTCTTGAAATATCAATTTATACATTTTTTTTCTTTGTTTGAAAAATCAAGTACTTGGTTGAAAGTTGAAACGAAAATTGCGGGTTTGAATGAACTAAAGTTTCCTCTGAGTATAAAATGCGTACGGTAACATGAGTTACGATGTTAAGGCCTGGGGCTTGAATTAAAAATTGAAATTAAAAAAAGTAAATTAGCATAAGAATAGAAAACCGCTATGAGCAAAGTTGCTAATTCTAAGATTCTAAGGCGAACTTCCGGTGCGACCGAAATGCGAGAAAGCCTACCTACTATAGGTTTTCATTTCCGGGCCTCTCAGCAGAATGGCTGAGTTACAGGTACGGTCGCATATCGTTATAGAATTATAGTTGTGTATAGTTGCAAATACCATCTCAGATTCTCAGGTATATTATATACGTGCGCATTTACTATCAGCTTGTCTTTTCCGCTCTGTTTCTCCGCCTCGCTCTAAGACGGACGTGACGCCAGTTGACCGGAAGCGATCTACCGGAACCGCCAATCTGACTCTGGAATTCCGCGACCTCAAACTCATTCAGGCTATCTGAGAATCCACCTGACCGGGAAATTCAAACAAAAAAAAGCTGGAAAAAACCAGGAAATGATCGGAAATCTTGGTTAAGGTAGTTGTCGTGCCGAAAGTCAGATATCTCAAAAAATATATTTTTTAATGATTTTAATAATCGAAATATTATTACTGATGTCTTTTCAAATAAATAACTTGATTTTTTTTATGAAAAATGGAAACTATACAAAAAAACCATTAATTTTAACCATGTTTTTTTTCAATTGAATTTTTTCTAAACGTCGTTCCTTACCAATTTTTGAAAAATGATTGCAGTTTGATAAATGACGGCTTATTTGTTCCGGGAAAACATTCACTACAGCTCTGTTTTTTCATATTTTGAAAGTAAAGTTTTCTGTGGCTGAAATCATTCAAACAATTTTTTGTTAGATAATATTTTTTAAACAAATAATCATATTTTAAGATCATGTAGTTATTTTTTGAATTGGAAACACTAGAGTTGTAGAGTATCTTTTTCCGGAAAAAATAAGTCATCATTTATTAAAATCCAATAATTTTTCAACAATTGGTAAGGAGCGACAATTAGAAAAAATTCAAATGCAAAAAACATGATTAAAAGTAATGGTTTTTTTTGGTGAATTTGAACATTTATCATAAAAATAACGTTTTTTATTTAATGAAGGGGTTCAAATTGTAACCAAGTAGTTGAACTTTTAACTAAATAGCTAAATTTTCAAAAAAAAAAGTACCCCAAAAGTGCTTTGGCTGGTTAGTTTAATAATAATAGTAGTAATAAGAATAATGAAAAAAATAAAAGCGCCAAAGAAATAGTTATATTTTCAGTTTAAAAAACTAATTTTCAACCAAAAAAATTAATTTTAATAAAGGAGTTCAACTTTTAACTAATTTGTTGAACTTCAAACCAAAAAGATTCATACTCGACGAAAAAGATCAAATTTTAACAAAATTGATAAATTTCCAAGAAAATAGTTGAATTTTCACCGAATTAGTTACGTTTTTTACTGCGGTGTTCAACTTTCAATTAGGTAGTTGAACCTAAAAATATTTGCACTTTAAACTAAAAAAGGTGAATTTTGAATCAAGTAGATCAATTTTTGATAGAAAAAGATCAATTTTCAGTGCCAAAAGTAAATTTTCGGCCATAAGAGAAACTAATTTTCAACCCAAAAAAATTAATTTTCAACCAAAAAGATCAGTTTTCAAAAAGAAAAATAAATTGTTGACTAAAGAGTTTAAATTTTAATTAAGTAGTTGATTTTTTTAAACCAGAAAGCTCTTTTTTAAAAAGAAAATATCAATTTTCAACAACAAAAAATCAAAGACAAAATTTTAACAAAATTAATGAATTTTCACGCAAATATTTAAATTTTCAAACAAGAAAATTAATTTTTGAAAAGAATAAATCAATTTTCAACCGCAAACGGAATAGTTAAATTTTCAGTTTGAAAAATTGACTTTTTACCAAAATAGATACAAATTCTTAAACAACAAAATTAGTTTCTATTAAAGAAGTTTAACTTTTAACTAAGTAGTTGAATTTTTAATCAAAGAGTTTCTTTTTAAACAATAAAAGATAAATTCTCAACAATAAAAAATCATTTTTCAACAAGAGTGTTTTTTCAATAATTGAATAATTACATTTTCAGATTCTAAAATTATTTCTCAGCCAAAAAATCAACTGCCCATAAAATATTTGTATTTTCAACTAAAAAAGGTCAGTTTTTAATCAAATAGATCTTTTTTTTACCAGAATAAATCAATTTTCAACCTAATATATATATATATATATATAACATTAAACGATTTCTATTTAATATACACACCTAGATTATATTGAATTGAGATTTATATGTAAAGTCATTTTCATATATGTATTACATATGTTGAATATGAACTCAACGCCCATTTTTCCTGAAATTGTGGACTTTTCTGTTTTCATTGAAAAAAGCATAGCGCTGCGATTAAGCTGGTACGATTTAATTCATTTCATTCATGCGCCAAAGTCACATTTGTTGGCGAAAATAGTACAAGCATTTGTACAAATATGCAAACACAATTGTCACTTATCATAGAATGACGACAGTATTTGGAATTGGATCAATTGACGTAAATATGTATACATGTGTATGTGTATGTGTGCATTTGCAGGTATTTGTGAATCCACATTGAATTGCATCCAGGATGAGCTTTGCACTGGCAACTGGCTGATCAATTCATCAATTGATGATGGCAGAAAGAGATCTGTTATCCATGCACACATACCTTCTCACATTTTACACATATATGTGGAAACTAAAAGAGACAGTTGTGCATTCTCACGCACACAAGTGTAATAAATCACCGGCCGAGATACGCGAGAGTAAATACGATTCTCGTTCGATCCTCCCACTCCTTCCCGGCGGACGTCACGCGAGTTTCATAGAAGCCGTCGCGTTCTCGTCATCGGATACACTCACTTCCGGCCTGTTGATGATTTTGATACCCGGCTGCTCATCACTGATAATCCAGTGCCGAGCGAGCCGGAAAAGTGCCTCCCACCATTCCAAGTAACTGTGATTTAACATTGTAGATAAGGGAAAAATAAGTAAGGGTCACGAATTTTTTTTCTAAATGAGCATAAATTTTTGATGGATAGCGATATCTGAGGTTTTTAACGTGGTAAATGATCATTTGTAATACACCCAGAAGCTACGGTAATCATAATTGATTGATTTCATAAAATGTTAAAAACATATCTGAAAGTAGAAACACTTGTCCAAATACCGTAACGTGAGAATCCTTTTTGAAATGAGCATAACTTTTCAGTGGGTAGAGATATTTGTAGTTTCCAAAGTGGCAAAGGATAATTTGTAGCATAACTATAAGCTACATTAATCATAACTGATTAATTTCTTAGAATAATAAAAACATACCTTACAGTAGAAGTACTTGTCAAGTTTTAAGTGGATAGAGATATTTGAAGTTTCCAATGTGGAAAATAATCATTTGTAACATACAAAAAAGCTAGGGTAATCATAACTGATTTATTTAAAAAATGATAAAACCATATCTGACAGTAAAAACACTTGTCAAAATAGCGTAATGTGAGAATGGTTTTTAAAATCAGCGTAACTTTTAAGTGGATATAGAGATATTTGTAGTTTCCAATGTGTAAAATGATAATTTGTAATATACCTTGAAGCCACTGTAATCATACTTCATTTTATTTATAAAATGATAAAAACATATCTGAAAGAAGTAACACGTTACTTGTCAAAATACCGTAATGTGAGAAGCATTTTTAAAAGGATCATACTTTTAAGTGGATAGAGATATTTGAAGTTTCCCAAGTAGAAAATAATCATTTGGAACATACGTAAAAGCTAGTGTAATCATAACTAATTTATTTTATAAAGTGAGAAAACCATGTCTGACAGTAAAAACACTTGTCAAAATAGCGTTATGTGCGAATGGTTTTTAAAATCAGCATAACTATTAAGTGGATAGAGATATCTGAGGTTTGCAAAGTGGAAAATAATAATTTGTAACATACCTTGAAGCTACTGTAATTATAATTGACTTCATTTATAAAATAATAAAAACATATCTCAAAGTAGAAACACGATGCTTGTCAAAATACAGTAATGTGGGAACAATTTTTCAAACGATCGTAACTTTTAAGTGGATAGAGATATTTGAAGTTTCCAAAGTGCAAAATAATCATTTGTAACATACTTAAAAGCTAGTGTAATCATAACTAATTTATTTAAAAAATGATAAAACCATATCTGACAGTAAAAAAACCTGTCAAAATAGCGTAATGTGAGAATGGTTTTTAAAATCAGCATAAATTTTAAGAGGATAGAGATATTTGAAGTTTTCAAAAAGGGAAAGGATCTTTTGTAGCATATGCTAAGAATTTAATTTAATCATAATTTCTTTGGTTTGAAAAGTGAAAAAAACACATCTAGAAGTAGAAACATCGGTAAAAATACTTTAATGCTGTAGGATCTATTTTAGAAATCAGTGTAACTTTTTCATGGATAGAAATATTTGAGGTTTAAAAATTGAAAAAGGATAACTTGTAACATAACTAGAAGCTATTGTAATCATAATTGATTACATTTATAAAAATAAAAAAAAACATCTCACAGAAGAAGCAATTGTCCAAATACCATACGGTAACTCATTTTTGAAATAAGCATACGTTTTAAGTGGAAAGAGATATTTAGTGTTTTCATAATGGAAAATAATCCTTTTTAACGTGCCGAGAATATACTGTAATCACAATTAATTTATATTATAAAATAAAAAAATTTTAAAAACATCTAAAAAACAGTTAAACAAACAGTTGAAAATTTACCTATTTTGTTGAAAAGTGGTGTATTATGTTGGAAATTTGTATTTTTTGTAGAAAATCTATTTTTATAATGGAAATGCAACTGTTTGGTTGAAATTTAATCTGCTCAAGTTGATGATCTAAGTACTTTGTTGAAATTTCGCCCTTGTTGGTTGAGTTCAACTGAATTAATAGTTAAAGTTTTTGTTCACTGAAATATCAAATATCACATATTTTTCATGAAAATATTTATTTTTAGGTTGATAATTCAAATATTTCGTTCAAAGTTGAACTGCTTTCTTGGAAATCAATTTTGTTATTGAAAATTTAACTTTGTTGTACAAAATTCGTATGTTTGTCTTTATAATTTAACAATTGTGTAAGAAATTCAAATGGTTTGTGGAAAAATCAATCTTTTGGTAAATAATTGATCTTTTGTTTTTTAACATCAAGTTTTTTGTTAAAAATTGATGCATTTTATGGAAAATTCGTTCTTTTGATAGAAAAATAATCTTCTTGGTTGAAAATTCAACCTATTGTTTAAAAATTTATGTTTTTTGTTGATGACACATCTTGTTTAGAAGCAAATTAATCTTGTTAGATTAAAATTCATCCTTTCTTTCGAAACTGTGAATGAATTGAATGAATTTGAATGCAGAATAGTATTGATTCCAATTACTTATATCACACATAGGGCCCGGTAGGGGCCTTTCTAATGAATTGGGTCGTAGGCGGGATACCCCCACTAGAGCCCTACTAGAAAATCTAGTAGGACCCATATGGACTCAGCGTTACGTTCTAAATGGGGCTCCGACTAGTTTTCCCCGATAGCGCCTGGCTTTAGACAGGGAAAACTAGCCAGGTCCCTGTTGGAGCCCTGTCAAAATTTCTGCACGGGTAGGTATAGGAGCAAAGGAAAGTCTTTTTTAGTTTCCAAAGTTAGCCATTTGGTTAGATGTTGATGTAAATCGTAGAAAATTTAACTTTTCAATAGAAGATCAATATCCTTGTTTGAATATTCGACTAATGTTTAAAAATTTATATATTTTGTTGAGAATTTGTGTTTTTGGTTGAAAATTAATTTTCTTAGTTGAAAGTTTAGTTATTTAATTTAAAATGTAACTGTTATGTATAGCAATCTTTTTTGGTTTAAAATGGAATTCTTGTTGAAAATACGGGTTTTTAATCTGAAAATTCATCTTCTTTAGTAACTTACTTTTAAAAAAAAAATGGTTTATTTTTTGCAATTAAGAAAATATTTCTAAATTAGAAAAAGGTGTCCTTATGAATTGCACATATTATAAAGCGCAGGGGAATTCGACACTGATGAAAACGCGTGAGAAGCCGAAATATACACTTTAGCCTGGAATCCGAAAGATTGACAATATTTTTTTTTAGCGAATATGGAACAAAAGGAAGTAAATGACCGGAAACAGCTCGACACATTTTTAGTCAGCAGAAAAATGTTTCTTATTCCCTTTGTCCTTCGCATGATTTTTTTTCATTCACACACACTCACTAAACCACAAGGTGTCAAATTTGAATCAAAAATTGGATCAAATCTTTGCACGATTGTCAAGGAAAGCCTGTCAGTTTTTTTTATTTCAATTAAGAAATATTTTATTTCCTTTGTTAAAGATTCTGTGAAAAAAATTTTAACATGAAGGTTCTGGTCTTTGAATATTAATCGGCAGCAAAAATCAAAAATTGTTTCGGGAAAAAATAAGAAATGTTTCTTAGTTCCAATGCAACTGTTTTTGATTTGAAATAAAATATTCTCCGGTCGAAAATTAAACTAGTTTGTTGAGGGTTGAATCACTTTATTACACAATTTTTTTTTTGTATGTTCATATGTTAAAATTCTTTATTAACATTTTTTGCTTGAAGGTTCATCTTTCTGGTCTAAAATTCATTTTTTTAATTAAAAATTCCTTTTTTTTCAATCGAAATGTAACTATTCTATTTTTGTTTAAAAATTTATATTTTTGGTTGAAAAATCGTCTTTTTGGCAGGCAACCTTATGTTATAAATTCATTTGTTTTTGATTTGAAAGTTTATGTTTAAAAATTAAATTATTTTGCTAGCAATTTAATTATTTATTTATAAATTTAACTCGTTGGTTAATAATTTCACTATTTGATTAAAAATAATTCTTTTTGGTTAAAAATGTATTGTTTGCTTCAAAATTAATCCTCATGGGTTGAGGATCAACTTTTTGGTTAAAAAATCGGCTTTTTCGGAACGAATTCAACTCTTTTTAATTTAAAATTAGATTTTGTTGTAAAAATATCTACCGTTTACATTTTTTGTTGAATATTTTTTGCTTGAAATTTTTTTCTGTGATAAAAATTTTTTTTTAAATAAAACTGTAACTAAGACAGTTATATATTTATCATTTTAGTTAAAAATTCATCTCTGGTTGAAAGTTTAATTATTTCATTAAAAATGGACCATTTTTAATTGAAAATCGAATTGCTTGGTTCAAATTTTAACTTCTTCCTTAAAAATTAATTGTTTCGAGTGATCATTTTTTTGTTGTTGAAAATTTAACTATTTTGTTGCAAATTCGTTTTTATTTTTGGTGTAAAATTAATTTTTAAACTCTAAGTCTAACTTTGCCATTTTTGGTTAAAAATTGATATTTAAGTCGAAAACTCAGATTTTTCGGTAGAAAATTAATTCTTAGTTCAAAATGTCCTCTTTTCTGGTTAAAAATTAAACTACTTTGTTGAAAATTTAACTGTTTGTTTCAAAAATGATCTTTTTTGGTTTAAAATTTAACTGCTAGTTTAAAAGTTTAAATTTTTTGTTATAAAGTTCGATGTTTGTGTTTCAGTTTAAGAAATTCACATACGGGAAAAAATGTTTTTAAATAAATATTTGTATTTAAAGTCATCCTTGGTGGAAAAATGTTTACAAAAAAGTGCATAAAACTATAATTATTTTTACATAAATTTATGCAAAAAATACAGTAAATTACAAACGAACTTACATGAAAGTATAACTTTTGTCTCTTTTTAAGATGAAAAAAGTAACAAAATTAGCTTAAAATGACATAGATTCTTTCTTGAAAAATTTGAAAATCTTATTAAATATTCTTTTTAAATTAATATTACGAAAAAAATGTTATTATTGTTTTTATAATTATTCTAATTTTCAAAAATCTATATTTGGTTTTTTATTTTTCAAAATATAACTTAAATTTTATTCCAATTGATAATTGTACAATTGTTACGTATGCATAAAAATTTATTAATTTCACTTACGTATTAAAAATTTGTTAAATAGAACAATTAAAACAGTAACGTTTAAAGTTTAAATTGTTTAGTTTTTAATATTTAATTACAAATGTAAAAAACTGTAGTTTTCTGTAATAAATTTTAAATTTTCACAAAAAAATAAAAAAATTAATAAAAAAATTGTCTACAATAATTTAGATACAAAAAAACATCTTTTCAAACTGATAATTCAATTCCCTGTTTGAAAGTTAAACTGCTTGATTAAAAATGCATTTTTTTTGTTGCAGATTCATAATTTTAGTAGAAAATTGATCTCTGGGGCTTTTTAAAAATAAAATTCAGCTATTATATTTTTGGTTTAAAATTGATATTTTTTTTAGTCTAAAAATTTCGAAATTCAAATATTTGTTCGAAAATTGTTGTATTCTTGGAAAATTTGTTTTTTTTTTTGTAGAAACTTAACCCTCCTGGTTGAAAACTCATCTTTTTGGATGAAAATAAAATTATTTGATTCAAAACGTAATTATTTTGTTGAAAGTTAAACAATTTTTTTAAAAAGTCATCTCTTTAAAAAATAATTTTTGAAAGCTTAAGAATTTAATTCGCACTTTCTTTCTTCCACGGAAAAAAGTACGCTGTAAGATATACTCGAAAAAGTGATGAAATATTACTCTGTGGCAAAGTAACGGAGCCTT
>JAAAKG020075768.1:14496-40915 GCA_010014905.2 Druon quercuslanigerum | reverse complement strand
AACTATTAGCAGCAAATTTAAATTTCTACGATTTTTACGATTATGATGTTGGGATCGATGGTGGTGGACTAGATTAACATTTTTCAAGCTATTCTGAATTTTTATACCAATTCTGATGTAGACAATGAAAATTACAGTCATCGGAATCTAAGAAAGAAGATCTCTGTCATAGAAATTACGTAATTGACTAAAATCCTATCACTTACTCTTAAACAGAATCCTGTCTCATTTTTGCTTCTAAAAGCCATGTTTTTCTAATAAGGTGTAAAACAATTTTTAATAAATGCAATATTTTATATCAAATTCCTCTCCTTATAACTAATTTATAACCCCCAGAAATTCCAAAATATTGCTCCTACTTATAAAATTTTTTATAAAACTATAAATTCCTTTGTTCTATTTTTAACAATCTCTTCTCAATTCTTTTGCATTATTTCCCTCTCTCTTTATGTACAACTTCTCCATAGGTCGATCTTCTGAATTTATTTTTCTTAAAATCTTTGCGAAATACGTGGTGAAACTAAACTAAAGGATACTTCAATTTTAATCTATGGTGATAATTCTTTAGTTTTTTTTGGACAATCAATTTGATTATACGCTAACAAAAAAAAATCTCAACTGTTGAGAATTAATGTTTTGTACATTATTATCAGAGAAGTTAGTAGATTCGTTTATATTATGACTCCCTCCCCGTTTTTGTCAAGCGTCCACGTTTTGATATCCCCTGAATCCAAAAAACAGGTTTTTACAGATATGCCCGTTCGTTAGTGTGTCTGTAGATTTTGAATTGTTAGCACGATAACTTTACAAAAAATTCACATATTAGATGATTGGGCTTCGGTATACTCTTTTAGTATCTTAAATTGAAGGTCAAGTTCATTAGCCAGTCATTTTGGATCAAAAATTCCAAAAGTTAGGGAATTTTTAACGTTTTTGAGACCACATATTTTGAAGCATTTCAAAGAACTTTTATCGCATAATGCGCATCAGAACCGTAAATCATAAAAACATCCGTTTTGTTATTTTCGTTTATCCTAATACCCATACGCATCCATAAACTTATCTTATCCTCCTCTATATAAAAACTTGTAGCCTCCGTTACTTGACATCCTGTTGTTGAGATTACTATTGTCGAAATTTTCGTTCTATTTTGTAAGTCGTAGGGTGATATATTTTTTAAACGTAAGATTAATAGAACTGAAAAAGTAGATTTCTAATTTTATCGATCGCCGATAATTATTTCGATTTATGTCTTTTTACTTTTACTTTCAATTTTAGAAGTCATATTTAGTTGTGCCTTTTTGTTCTAGTTTCTCATTTTGGTTGCAACTCAGAACAGCAACGATTTTCACTAAAAGCTAGTCCTAGTTTCGTCTAGACTTTGGCTTGAATAAACACCAATTAGGGAAAATTTCAAGTTATTCTGAATGTCTAAGTTGAATATTTTTTGGGATAATATTTTTATCATTCGGAGACAAGAAATAATATCTTGGTGTAGGTTTTATGATCGGAAGACGTCGTGGTCTTGAAGTCATATTCTTGATATATTAAAGGGATCACAAAATAAAGACCAAATATTTTTACCACGGTGAACAATTTCACTCTGGTTTTGGAATGATGGAAACAAGCTGAACATTCTCCTTATTTTTTTTTTTTTTACTTTTCCGCACATCCTCGGAAACTTTCTCAGGAAACCCTCCCTAAATCGTGTATTCATTACGTTGTTAATAATTGAATTAATGAAAGCACTGCAAACAAACAATGCCTTAAATATTACGAAATATAAAATTTTTTCTTGTAGATTTTCAGTTTCTCCAGTGATAAACCTAAAATACGCATCGATCACGTAACATGCCTGGATAGCATTTTGATTGAACGATTCCGATTTTGGGATTGAAAGGGGTTGGGCTAGAATAACATTTTTCAAGCTATTCTGAATTTTTATATCAATTCTGATGTAGACAGTGAAAATGATAGTCATAGGAATCAGAAAGAATATTACTGTCATAGAAATGAAGTATTTATGTAAAAACTTTTTGACAGCTTTTACGTCGCACATTCCGATCTCAATTTTGCTCCTGAAAGCAATATTTTTCTATCAAGATCTAATAAAATTTTTGAACAAATGTGATATTTTTACGGGATTCTTGAAGTTCACGGAGGTGACGAAATTTACGGAACTAATGGAATATGAATACACGAAATACAAGGAATTCATAAAATTCGCAGAATTCATGGAGTTCAAAGTATTGAAGGAATCTACCAAATTCATGGAATTAATGAAATTCACTTTGATTCATAGAATTAAAGAATTCTCTGAAATTACGGAATTTATCAATTTTGCGGAATTTACGGAATTCTTAAAATTCTCGGAAGTTACGCAATTCGCTGAATTTATTGAATAGAAGAAAATTGACGGAATTTATGGAACTAGCAGAATTGATGGAATTTACGTTATTTATGGAATTTGCGGAATTGATTGAATTCATAGAATTTCAGGAATTCACCGAAATCACAGAATGCACGAGTTTTGTAGTACCCACAAAATTCATAGAATTTATGTGATTCACGAAACTCAAGGAATTCAAGTATTCATGGAATTCAAGGAATTCACCAAATTCAAAGAATCCTAAGGAATTCACGGAATTCATAGAATAAAGGAATTCTCTGAAATCACGGAATTCATAAAATTCATGGAAGTCACGAAATTTATGGAATTTAGGGAATTCACGAAATACAAGAAATTTATGAAATTCAAGGAATTTACTGAATTTATGCAACTCAGGGAATTCCCGGAATTTATAGAATTAAAGGAATTCTCTAGGATTCCGGAATTAACGGGATTCATAGAATCGCGAAATTCACGGGATGCATAGAATTGATGGAATTCACGAAATTCATGAAATTCACGGATGTTGTGCAATACGCGAAATTTATTGAATTGAAGGAAATTGACGGAATTTATGTAATTTGCGGAATTTATGAAATTCCCGTTATTCATGGAATTCATGGAATTCACGGAATTCAAAGTATTAAAGGAATCTACGGAATTTATGTAATTGATGGAATTCACGGAATTCATAGAATAAAGGAATTCTCTGAAATCACGGAATTCATCAAATTCACGGAAGTTACGTAATTTGCGGGATTTATTGAATTGAAGAAATTGACGGAATTCGCGGAATCCGGGAACTCTCGAAGTTTATCGAATTGACGCTATTCATGGTGTTTGCAGAATTTATGTAATTCATAGAATTTATGTGATTCACGGAATTAATGGAATTAATGGAATTCGTGTTGTTCATGAAATATACGGAACTCATGTATTTCTATGAAATCCTTGAATTTCGTAAATTCCATGTATTCCATGAATTCCTTGAATTTGATGAATTCGTTGCATTCCGTGAATTCCATGAATTCGGAGAATTACTTGAATTCCATAATATCTTTAAATTTCATGAATTCCATCAACTCCGTGAGTCACATGAATTCCGTGAATTCCTTGAATTCCGTGAGTTCTACGCATTGCGTGTTTTCCATGAATTCCATGGATATCGTGAATTCCATAAATTCCAAAATTCACATGAAAAATTCATTTTTTTGGTAGAAAAGTTCTTCATTCAAAATTCGTCTTGCTTGGTTGAAAATTCAACTGTCTTCTGCACAATTCTTCTTTTTGTCTAACTAATCTAATCTAATCTAAAAAAATACAATATTATATTAAAAATAAATTAAAAATTTTTTTAATCTATTTGTCATACCAAAATCTATGAGTGATTTTCTCGAGTGATTTTGTTCGTTTCCAAACTTTTTATTTGCGTGAAAGCTAAAAATGTAATTTTACTGTTTAACAATTTTTTTCAGTTTGCACTACTTGAGGAAAACTTTTAAATTGATGGCAGAACTACTTTAATACTTTTCTTCTGTATCGAGAGTAATTCTTGCCAGACATGATATAGAATTAATTTTGAGTTTTCTTTTGATTAGAGTGGAGTGTGCTGAATGAAAGAAGAAAATTGATAGAAAATAAAAGGAGCTGGAAATAGTTTGGCGAAGGGTTTGTAGATATTGGCAGTCGCAGTAATGGAATTTTTCGTCTGATATATCCATTTCTTTTATGTTGTATCATTATGTTCATATCCTTGGGGGGTGGTTCACTTTGTAGACTTCCAGCGAGTGAAAATAGCGGAAACAGCGAATTGTATAAATAGTGTTTCGTAAACAATGTTATCGGTTATTGTCTATCTACAGTGTATCAGGATAGCCACTCGACCAGAAACCGGGAAATGACCCGGCATTTTTTGAAACAGGGAAAAACCATGAAATAAAAAGGAGTTTATTTTTCTCCTGGAATGTTGCATATTTTATGTAAGGGAATCTTGTCATTTAAAAAATTTCAAATTTAATTTCACATGATTTAATGCAATTTATAATAAATTTTATTTCAAATGTTTTAATAAATTTTAAATTCAATTGTGCTATGTGTAGTTCTGGAAATTTTTATTTAAAAAATTTCCCATTTTAGATCTTCTTTTTTCAGTGTACAGTTTTAACTTTTCAATTAAAAGAATTTGAGATTTCAGGTTTGAACACTTAAGAAATTAAAATTTAAAAGCGTTGCAAACCGGAAATTTTAGATAAAAGTTAATCACCTGTAAATATAAATTAATTATTGATTTTTAAAATTAAACTATAATTTGATTATTAAAATTTTACCATAATGAGATGTTTTTTTTTTTATTTCAAATTCTATTCAATTATTGATACAGACCAAAATATTTAAACTCATTGAATTCGAATTTTTTAAAATTAAAAACTTTTTTTTTTAAGTATTCATTTCACTATTCATTTAAAATGAGCAATTATAAATCAAATATCTGAAACTAAAGAACTTGAAACTGAATTTTTTCAAATAGAAAGCCGTGAATTTAAATGTTTAAATTGTGAATTAAAGTATTGCGTTTTGTTGCATCAATTAAATTAAATTCTACTGTTTAGTTCTGTGTAAAGGAGCTTTTTTGTTTCATAATTCTAATTTTTTTTCTTGATTGGAAGAGGAACTTTTTTTTAAATAAGGAAGTTTCAGTTTTTAATTTTTTTTAATTGACATAGGGAGATTTTTTATTTAGAAGATTTTCGGTGGGTTCAAAAGGAGTAAATTTTGCTTTTAAATATTTTATGAATTAAAAGAATAATTTTTTACTTTTTAAATTTTTATTGAGTTTAAGGGAAGAATGTTTTGTTTTTAATTTTTTCTGCATAGAAAAAGGGAGATTTTTAACATTTTCATTAATTTGAAACAGATACAAATGTTGTTTGAATATTTCATGAATTGGAAGAATAACTTTTTATTTTAAACATTTTTGTTGGGTTGGAAAGATAGAAATGTTTTCTTTTTTCTAAATAAAAAAACGTCAATTTTTTCATTTAAAAATTTTTATTATGTTTAAGGGAAGAATTTTTTATTAAATTTTTTTTCTGAATTGAACGAGTAAAATTTTTCTAATTTTTAACGATTTCAAAGAGCGAACATTTTTTCTCTTAATATTTTATGATTTGAAAGAATAACTTTTTTTTAAAACATTTTTATTGTGTTTAAGAGAAGAATTTTTTGATATAATTTTTTTTTCTGCATTGGAAGAAGAAAAATTTTGAAATTTTCGTTGATTCGGAAGAGCGAAAAATTTTGTCTCAATCTTTTATGAACTGGAAGAATAACTTTTTATTTTTCACATTTTTCTTGGGTTGGAAAGAAAGAAATGTTTTTCCCTCTGAATTGAAAGAGTACATTTTTTCCATCTTAACATGTTTATTAAGTTTAAGGAAAAAAATTTAATTTTTAATTTTTTTTTTTTTTGTGAATCGGAAGAGGACATTTTTTTACATTCTTATTAATTTGGAAGAGCAAACATTTTTTCTCTCAATATTTTTTGAATTGGAAAAATAACTTTTAATTTTACAACATTTTTATTGAGTTGGAAAGATAGAAATTTTTTTTTCTAAATAAAAAAACGTCAATTTTTTCATTTTAAAATTTTTATTAAGTTTAAGGGAAGAATTTTTTATAACATTTTTTTCTGAATTGAAGGAGTAAAATTTTTCTTATTTTTAATTATTTCAAAGAGCGAACATTTTTTCTCTTAATATTTTATGATTTGAAAGAATAACTTTTTTTTAAAACATTTTTATTGTGTTTAAGAGAAGAATTTTTTGATATAATTTTTTTTTCTGCATTGGAAGAAGAAAAATTTTGAAATTTTCGTTGATTCGGAAGAGCGAAAAATTTTGTCTCAATCTTTTATGAACTGGAAGAATAATTTTTTATGTTTAACATTTTTGTTGAGTTGGAAAGATAGAAATGTTTTTTTTCTAAATAAAAAAACGTCAATTTTTTCATTTTAAAATTTTTATTAAGTTTAAGGGAAGAATTTTTTATTAAATTTTTTTCTGAATTGAAGGAGTAAAATTTGTCTCATTTTTAATGATTTCAAAGAGCGAACATGTTTTCTCTTAATATTTTATGATTTGGAAGAATAACTTTTTATTTTTAACATTTTTATTGAGTCGGAAAGAAAAAAATATTTTTTTTTCTGAATGAAACAAACCATTTTTTTATTTTAACATATTTATTGAGTTTAAGAGAAGAATTTTTTTATATAAATTTTTTTTCTGCATTGGAAAAGAAAATTTTTTAAAATTTTTATTGATTTGGAAGAGCGAAAAATTTTGTCTCAATCTTTTATGAACTGGAAGAATAACTTTTTATTTTTAGCATTTTTGTTGAGTTGGAAAGATAGAAATGTTTTTTCCTCTGAATTGAAAGAGTCCAGTTTTTCCATCTTAACATGTTTATTAATTTTAAGGGAAAAATTTTATTTTTAATTTTTTTTGTGAATTAATTAATTTGCAAGAGCAAACATTTTTTCTCTCATTATTTTATGAATTGGAAAAATAACTTTTTATTTTTAACATCGCATCCCCTGAAATTACATGAGATCTTTCATTTGACCATCGTAAAAATTCAGGGAAATTTATTTACCTGGAAAATCTTGGACATGTAAGAAATTTTTTTTCAATCAGGGAACTTTTCGAGGACGTGTTCCAATTTTTTAAAATTATAATAGAAAATTTCATATAAACCTTTTCGCAATTGTAAGAGTAGCTTTCTATTAATGAAATTAACTATTTTGTGTCATTTTTTTGTTAGAAATTATAAAAAATTAACTATTGAATTTCTGTTTGCAAATTTATCTTTGTTATTTAAAAATTTAACTATTTGGTTCAAAATGCATATGCTTTGTTTAAAACTCATCATTTTTTTGCAACTGAAGATTTAATTATTCTATTCTTAATAGAAAATTTATCTTTTTTAGTTCATAATCCATTATTTTGCTGAAAATTGGTCCTTTTTGACAGAAAATTAAACTTTTTGATCGACAATTCAACATGTCCATGTGCAAATTCATCGCTTTGGTTGAAACTTTAACTATTTCGTTGAAAAATCGTAAAATTTTTATGTGGAAAATTATTTTTTTTAACTAAAAAATTAACTATTCCATTTTTAGTTAAAAATAATGTTTTTATTCGAAAATTCAATTGTTTGGTTGAAATTCATGTATTTTGTTGAAAGTTTCACTTTTTTCGTAAATAATCTATCTTCTTGATTGAAAATGCAACAATTTTGTTAAAAACTAATCTATATTGTGAAGAATCCAATATTTTTGTTTAAAATTGTAGAAATTGAAGCTTTTTAAATTAAATTTAATATAATGCCTCAATTTGGTTTTAAAGAATATATTTTCCTATTTTCTTGAAACATTTCCCTGATAAGCTTCTAGAATATTCCAGTTCACGCCCCAAAATGATATTGCACATTTGCGATTGACGAATTGTCGTAAACAATTTCAAGTTCATTTCTTAATTGAGATAAGAAGTAACCTTGGAGTTGTTTACGCAAATTCGTTTTTCACAAATGCGCATATATATTGTGACGTCCAGAAAATTCTAGAAACTTAGCATGGACAAGAACCACTAATGCTTTAGAGTGGTCTCAAAGTCGGTAAGGTAGGAATTTGCATATAGAAATCCATGTGATTGTGGAAAAAGTTGAAGCTAGACTGAAGAAGTAATTAGCCCCTCGGGGTAGACCGTCTTCCATAGAAAATAGGGTTGTCCGAGCAACTATAACCGCTTTCCTAGCACTTTGATATTGGCTCGGTCCGCACTTGACGCTTTGTTGTGGTCAACTTTGCAGAGTAAAGTTCTCTAATCCGATCCCTCTTCTCTTATTGAATACTCTCCCACGGTTCCTCATTTTAGGAAACCATCCTTGCCAAAGCCAATAGAACAATAGGGAAGTTGTAGACGAAACTTTGAACTTAATCCTCTGACGTACCAGCTTTACTTGCTTATTAGGGCACAGTGGAGTGCAGTTTCAATAATTTGCTTTTTTTACTAAAAGCATCCAAAGAGTCATCCAACCTGACCGGGAAATCGGGAATTTCGTTCAACTAGAGAAAATCACAGCCTCCGGACTCACCACACTATTGACACTATTTGACTTTTTTTTGGGATGACACTGTTTTGCTACTATTTCAACAACAATATCAAGGTTTTAATAATATTAATTTAGACCAGTAGACAAACACAAAATTAACGTCTAAAATTAATAATAAATATTTCATGGTCAAGAAACTTAAGATCAACAATAAAATTATAATTTTAGTTGAATTTTCAAAATTGAAATATGAATTTTCAACGAAACAGTTCTATTCTTAACTAAAGTAGTTTAACTTTTATCCAAATAGTTAAATTTTGAATCAAAAAAGATTAATTTTTAACCAAATACTTCAAATTTTTATCTAAGAGGTGAATTTTTAACTATAATGATAAATCTTTTATTGGAATAGTTAAACTTTCAGTTTAAAAAAATAATCTTTAACCTACAGAAATAAATTTTCTAACAAATGGTCGAATTTTTAAAGAAATAATTTAAGCTTTACCGAAAACAGTTGCACTTTAAACCCAAAAGAGATGAATTTTAGATTGAATAATATGAAATTTCTACAAAGAAAGACTTTTCAATTAAAAACGAAAAAAATGCATCGAAAAGATGATTTTTCCTAACAAAAAGATCCGCTTTTTGTTAGGAAAAATTTTTGTTAGGAAAACAAATGATTTTTCTAAGAAATTATCAAAATTGGTTCCAAAAATATAAATCCACGTTATCATTTTAAATACTCTAAATTCAAGAATAAATCAATGAATTTAAAAAGTTTCAAAATTATACCATTTTAAGTTTAAAAATGTAAAAAAGGTTAAAAATGGAATATTCACTGTTTTAATCAAAAAATTTAATTCTTTTAGAAAAATTCCCTGCTCAAATCCAGAATTTTAATTTTTTCGAAAATTCTCCTTTCAACTAATTGTATGAATTCGAATTTTTTTGTAAAAAATTCCCTGTTATAATTCATAATTTATTTTTTTTGAAAATAGCTCTTTCTAATAAAGAATAACAATTTGGTTTGAAAAATTCAATTTTATGATGAAAATTGTTATTCTTCTGGATAAGTTCCAATTCCAGCTCAGTATTAGTAAAAAATTGAAAATCCTCAGTTCTAATCCAGAATTTTAATTCTTCGAGAAAATGCATTTCCACTTTTAAATAAAACTCTTTAAAAAAATCTCTGTTCAAATCAAGAATTTTCATTCTTTTCAAAAATTCTCCATTTCAACTAAGAATTGGAATATTTCTGTAAAATTCCCTATTTAAAGTAATAAAAAAATTAATAAAATTAGTTAAAGAACGGTCGAAAGAAAAATTTTAGAGTAAAGGAATACTCCAATTACACTGAATATACATATATTTAAAATGTACATTATTTGGTTAAAAACGCAATTTTATTTGGTTCAAGTTTTCTTCGTTATAAATTCAATTATTTTGTTGTGAGCTCGTTGTTTTTGGTAGAAAAATATTTGTTTGTTTGTTAATAATGCATCATTTTTGGTTCAAAATTCAACTAATTTGTTAAAAATGAATAGGCTTTGGATTGGGATTCAACGATTTTGTTCAAATGTTTTTTATTTAAAAGAAAAATCTTTTTTGTTTGAAATATCAACTATCACAAAATGTTCTGTTTTTAGTTGAAAATTCAGCTTTTTGTTTGAAAATGCATTTATTTTATTGAAAAATAATCTTTTTCATAAAAAGTGCATAATTTTTGGTTAAAAAATTAAACTAATTTATTAAAAATTAATAGGCTATCGATTAGGATGCAACGTTTTTGTTTAAAATTCGTCTTCTTTGATTGACTTCAAATGTTTTTTATTTAAAAAATAAATATTTTTTGTTTGAAATACCAGCTATTACAAAATGATATTTTTTTATTGGAAAAATCATCTTTTTGGTTAAAAATTTCACTTCACTTGATGGAAAGTCGAACTATTTTGTTAAGAATTCATTTTTTGTTTAAAATTTTATCATTTAAGTTGAAAATTCATCTTCAGGAATATTCCAATTACTCTCAATATACATATGTTAAAAAAAGTGTTAGTAGCGTCCATTCTATACGTATAAATTATTGAGCATTTGAATACAAAATTGTGAAATGAAACAACTATTAAACTTAAATTTTTAAAGTTTCAAACATCAGAGTTTTACTTTAAGTGCTTGGAACAATTTTCAGATTTAGTATTTTATTTTTCAAATTTCATTAACCCTGAAAAATTTCTGCTAACCGGAAGAAAACCGAGAACTTTCTTCTTTTATTAAAACGGCCACTCTGATCGTAAATCGCAGTAACTTTAGTGCCCTAAAATGTGTTAATTTTCCAACTATTTCTGACAGTCTACCTTTTGCAAAGTTGCGTGTTACCAGAGAAAATAACTTTGGAAAAAAATCAAAAAGTGAGTTCCGATTCAGGTCAAGGATATAGAAGAGAATCTTTTGAACCTTTTTCGCTAGAATATAATCTTGAGGCAGATCACGTACGCCAAAGGACTAACTTTATTTCGCGTGATGTCCTCGGTGGGAATAATGGATGGGGCGCATTAAACGAGACAAGGGATGTTTGGCATTAGAGATAATAGAAGGTGGATGCATTCTGTAAAAAAAAAAATAAAAAATAATAAAGATGATAGTGAGGCTGATGCATTATAAAATGCTTGTCTGCGAGGTAAACTTGAAAGTTGACTGATGAATGAGCGCATGGTACAGCGATCCTAATGCGAATATAATTATCATTAGAAGCCACCTTTTACGCGCCTCTCGTTCCGCTCGTAACGACCGGCTATGTCTACTTTACCGTCTAGCGGATTCTACGAAGCACGTAAACCCCTCAGCACTGTCTTGAAACCTGAAAGTGATTAATCGTTTCGCCTTAATCCCTCCCTCTCGTTGATCTCCTCGGATCATGCGAAGTCTCTATAGAGTCAATCAAGAGTCGCAATCGACGATTAAACTTTGTTGCAAAAAAAAAGAATATAACCAGCAGAAGCGGCGAAGCCTTTTTTCTAGAGGGGGAAAGGATCATAGATATATGATATTGAAAGGTACAATTTGCACACACTGTAAAAAAATGGTTCTTTTCCCATACATAAGCATCTGATTTTTCCCATACTTTTGAATATCCCACAGAAGGATGGCAATTTTCCCTTTTTCACTTTTCAATTTACGATACACGTCGAGAATTCTATACACTGGTACAGGAAAACTTCCAATCGTGCATGGAACTTTGATGCGCGGCTGACGAATGCGCAGCTGACTGAGGCGCGACCGGAGATTGCGCAGTTGAGAGAAGCGCGGCCATAGAATGCGCAGCTGAGTGAAGCGCGCATGCGCGGCAACCATGGTGAATGGAGGAGAATGTATAATACAATTTATAGCCTCAAGCGTCTAAATCCTAATAGTTTTAGTACAAACTTGTGAAATATTTTGGATTGTTAATAGTGAAGCAGTTAAATATTGTGAGTTTAATAAGATTTAGTGCAATCAGAAATTTTTCACAGGAAAGAAGGAAGCAACAAGAGCGAAAAAATTCTAGACCAGCGTCTAATTCATTATAGTTTAAGCACACACTTGTGGGAAATTTTGGAGTTGGAACAGTGAAAAAGTTAAATATTGTGAGTGGAATAAGATTCAGTGCAATTCAGACATTTTTCAATGTAATCTAGCATAAGTAAAGTTATGGATATTTCAATAATACGTTTTAAGAATAAAAAGAAATAATTTAATATTGGTATTTAATTGTAGCATGGAAGAAATATAAAATGGGTATGGGAAAAATACATCCAATGTATCGTGAAATTGGCATATTTCCCATATCCAAGTATGGGAAAATACTAACACGTTTTGGGACAATTCCCATACACGTACAAATATTTTCCCATACCTCTGTATGGAAAAATTTGAATACTTGTATAGGTTAATTTCTTTAAATACATGTGAAGAAATTGTACACCTGATTATTGAAATAATTTTTTCAAATTTTTAATAACTTAAAAAATAATTATTGCTTAATTTTGAGAAGCCACCGTTAACTGCTAAATCTGGTGAGTTGTGGTTTGGGAAAGAGCCGTATGTATACTTATGGCGCACAGTGGGATGAAATCAACAAACGAGGTTCAAAATAACTTGTAGCCGGCAATTCGTAACCGATTTTGGATTTTTTGAAGAAAAATTCAGCATTCAATTTTAATGAGATTTATGTGACGTGATTTTTGAATTTTTTAGTTTAAAATTTTAGGTTAATGCAAAGAGTGAAGAAAATTTCGGTTTTTTCGTTTTTTTTTGTTTATCTTCATGAAAAGAATTCTTTTATGATCAACATTACCAGACTTTATGCACATGAGTAGTTGAGAGAGAACAAAAATTATGACATTGTTTAGTTGATTGTTATAAACAAATTAACTTAAAAAATAGTCTACACCTTGTATTCTTCGCTTGAAAAGTAAATTTTTGACTTAAAATTCCTTGCTTTCATAGAAAAAATAATACTTATGATAATAATTATGAAAAAAAATCTGCTTTTAATCTCTGTAATAGCTAGATTGTAAAGCAGAAAAAATTTGATTTTCAAATAAAAAAACATTTTTTTCAATCTATCCTGAAATGACGTTAGGTATTTTCTGTTATTTCAATATTCAACTTGATCGATAGTGTTGATTTATATTTTAACGGATTGTGGAGTGATATCTGCACTGATTTGATGGTAACTATCTCTGATGATAATGCAGATTCCTTTAGATTACTCGTATAATAAAAATAACAACTAGCTTGAGATAACGTGTATTTTTGAAAAAAATATCTTCTTTCAATGTCTGTAATAGCTTAATTTGAAAGCACCCGACTGGATATCGGAAGGTCTGTACTTCGTTTCCCAGTGGAGCAAAGATGGCAGATCCTTTTTTCAGAAAAAGTTTGGTTTTCAAATTAAAAAAAAAATTATTTTCAATCTATCCTATCTGTTATTTTAATAGTCAACTTGATCGATAGTGTTGATTTATATTTTAACGGATTGTGGAGTGATATCTGCACTGATTTGATGGTAACTTTGTCTGATGATAATACAGATTCCTTCAAATTAATCTTATCCTTTTCTTGGTAGCTCCGCGTATCTCTAGCTTGCTGTTTTACCTGATATATTTTTACTCCTGATAATGAACACTGCTCTACCAATAACCTTCTTACCTTCCTTTACACGCCTATCTAACTCTGCATCTATCTTTCCTTCATTATTGAATAGGCTACCAAGGTAGTACTTATCTACTTGATCTATTCTCTCATCATGTAGGTCAATGTTGCACATTTTTTTCTCACCCTTTTCTTCAATCACCATTTAATTAATTAAATCTTATTTAAATTAACCTGATTTACAAAATACCTTTTCAAGTCTTCTTTTTCATTCTGGATAACAGTAAAAGATGATTTTTTTTAGTTATGGTTGATTCAACCATAAAACGCGAAAACGCGTGACGGTGTAGCTGCTACCGTGAAATACGATTTTCTACGGGCAATCTTTCAACCATCAATGATCCATAAATGATCTGTATCTTAGATAAGATTCTCAATAAAATATTGATCGGGTAAATTTTATTTTCCGTAAATAGTAAATAGTATTTATAAGGTTTACAATTGAAAGCTCTATAGTTTTGAAACATTTGTAAATAACTATTGTTGAGTTGTGCTGATTTTGAAGATCTAAAGTCAAGAGTTTTTGCTGATGAATCTTCCAAATTGATGATATTTGAAGTGCAATTTATTAACATGACAGCATTTTTAATTTAATAGATTAAAGATCGCTCATTTTTAAATTATAAATTAATAAAATTAAAAATGCTTGCTTTTTAAAGAATAAGAATTTCAAGTTCTATAACTTTGAAAATTCACAATTCCCATTCTTCATGCCTAATGATTTGCATTTTAAATTTTTTTAATTTTAAAAGATTTAAACCTCGAAGTTCTGCAATTTTGAGGATTTTCAATTGAAGACTCTTCAATATTTTAATGTTTATTATCGAAATTTGTTTTAAATAGTTTAATTTTGAATTTTTAAAAATAAAATCTATTTAATTTTTAAGAGTTATCTTTTAAAGGTATGAAATTTTGAACATATTTTTCAATATTTAGTTTAATTTTTATTATTGAAAGAAAAACTGTATGAATTTGAAAGATTTGCAATTTAAAATTCTTCAATTTTGAAGGTTTACAATTGAAAACTCTTTAATTTTAAAAGATGTATAAATAAAAATTCTCAAATTGTATGATTTTGTAAATAAAAATTGAGATGTTTTGAATTTTTAATCTTCAACATCGGAAAATTATAAATATCAACTATTCAAATTTGTGCAATTTTGAAGAGTTATAGTTAAAAATTCTTGAATAGGTATGTCATTTTTATTGTATTTTTTAATAGTTAATTTTAAAAATTCACTACTAAAAATTCTTCATTGTTAAAGAATTTCAATTTAAAAATCAAGACTCTACATTATTATTATTATTAAAAATATTAGTATAAATAATTCTTTCGTTTTTTAATCTACTCTTTAAAGAAATTCAAGTAATTTTAAGGAATTACTAGGGTCTTGGCGGGACATTAAAGTTGCTCATTAAAGAATTTAAAAATAATTCACAAATAATTCAAAAATGTTTAGGGATTTACAAGATATTTGATGATAATTTTAGTGATTTTAAAGAATATTTAGCGAGCTATTGAAAAGTTATGTTAAAAAAAATTTATAGTATTTTAAGAGATTTCAAGGGATTTAAAAAATTCGAAGATTTTAAGGATTTTCAATAGAGTTTAAGAAGTTTAAGAAAACTTAAGTACTACAATTAATTTAACGCAATTTTCAAAGATTTTAAATTGACGGGATTTTAAAGTTTATTTTTAAAGGTTTTAAAATAATTTATAAAGGTTTAAGGATTTTTCAAGAGATTTTATAAGATTTTAAGACAGTTTTAGTGACTTTAAAGTATGTCAAGCGAAGTAATTGAAAAGTTATTTAAAGCAATTTAAAGTGATTTGAAATCATTCAAAGATTTTAACTATTTTCAAGAGATTTAAAGAAATTTAATGAAACTCAAAGAATTTTAAAAGAATTGAATTAATTTTAGTTAATTTTGAGAAACTTTATAAGATTTAAAACGATTGTAAAAAATTTGAAGGGTTCTTAAACAAAAAATTCGGAGGAGATTAAGGATTTTTGAGTACTCTTACACGATTTCTAAAAAGGATCACAGTCATCGATAATTTTTTTTTTCTTTGTATTTTTCACTTGCGTCAGCTTTCAAAGTGCAAAAATAATCGATTGACAACTTTCAAAAACACACTATAATGCACTACCAAAAAATAAAAAATGGCCACCCCAGCTATCACAAAAGTGCAACCTAATCGAAATCATTATATTATATTTATTTTTTCCACATTTTACACATTTACACATTTTACACTTATTTTTTCTTGATTGGTTGTCCAAATCGCACACTTTCTAAATCGCAAAAATTAAATAAAGAAAATGCTTTTTTCTCTAAAAAAAATGTTTAGGCAATGTGGCGAGTGGGTCACGTGACCAGATTCCAACTTTAAGAACACTTTATTATTTGAATAATTATGAAATAAGAAAAAAAATTATTTACAGACAAACTTTTTTTATAATTATAAAAATTTAGGACGAGGCCCACCTTTCTTAGTGCTTATTATTTATTACCCCAAATTTTCACGTTTTATGATACCAGCAATTCAAAGGAACCTATATTATCATCAGAGATAGTTACTATCAATCAGTGCAGATACCATTCCACAATCCGTGAAAATAGAAATCAACACTATAGATCAAGTTAGCTCTTTAAATCACTTAAAATGCCTAAAGTTATTTCAGGTTACATTGGAAATAAATTTGCAAAATTAAATTTTTTCGGAAAAAGATCTACTCTCTTCGCTCTACTTTGTTTAGAAAAAAAATTAATTTAGAAATTTTTTAAAATTTATATCCAATTTAGCCTGGAACGGATTTTAGAATGATATCTGCACTGATTGATGGTAACTATCTCTGATGATAATACAGATTCCTTTAAAATACTGGTATCGTAAAAGTAACACCTGGCCTGAGTCAGCGTCTATTTCAGAAAAAGGATTCTTCTTTCGATCTCTCTAATAGCTTAACGGAAAAGAACCCCACCGGCAAACGGAATTTCTGTATTTCGTTTCCCACTGGAGCGAAGAGAGTAGATCTTTTTCAGAAAAAAATTTAATTATAAAGGGATAAGAGTAAAGAGGGTGTTTACCCTACATGAAAAACCTAGAGTTGTGAGGGGGTTGTTATATACCTGGAAAACCCTAGACATGTTTCGCGAGTGTGCTTAATTTTTTTTAATTGCAATATAAAAATCAGGAGCAGTGGTTCTTAATTTGTAAAAGCAATACTTTATTAGTCGATACTACTATTTTATTAGTTGTCACAACAATTCCATTAGTTGCAGCGACTATTCAGTTAGTAACCGCAACTAAGTAAATGGTTGACCCACCTAACAAAATAGCGGTACCATATCTTACAAACTGAATAGTTGGCCCAACTAACCATTTTTTTCAGTGCAGCCATAGTATTGCACAGTCTACAAACATTAGACATATCAACTGCGCGTGCGTCAAAAGAGAGAGCCAGGAGAGTGTGGCCACTTGGACTAAAAGAGCATGCGCGCAGTCCGTAAAAGCATACGTTTACGGCCGTGGCCGGCGAAATATATAAATAAATAAATAAATTATTTCGCATAGTAAGAATTAAACATAAAAACTTTTCGTTGTTAAAAATTCAATTTATGTTAAAAAGTCATTTTTTTGGTTAAGTCAAACTGTTTTTTTTATTAGAAATTCAAATCTTTTTTGACTGAAATATCAACTACTATATATATCTTTTAGAATTAATCTTTTTTGGAATGAAAATGTTATTAGTTGAACTATACACTATTTTGTTCAAAATTCGTTTTCTCTTTGACCGAAAATTATTTTTTTTACTATTCCTATTAAAACTTGAAATATTTTATTTAATATTGTATTTTTTTCTGTCATTTAAAAAAATTTGAAAATGTTACTATTCCAGTTAAATATCAATAATTTTATTTGAAAATTGATTAGTTTGTTTAAAAATGTAATTTTTTTGTTAATTAGTTTTTTTAGTCGAAAATTCATCTCTTTAGTTCAACATTATTTTTCTTAACTGATAATAATTTTTCTTAGCAATTTTTGGTAGACAATTTATCTTTCAATTCAAATTTATTTTATTGTGTTGAAAATTCGAAAGTCGTGTTAAAAAATCGTCTATTTTGGTAGAAATTAATGTTCTTGGTTGAAAATTCATCTTTTTAGCCCAAAAACAAACTATTCTATTTAAAGATTTCTCATTTTAGTAAAAAATTTATTTTCTTCGTTTAAAATTTAACTAGCCCAGTCGAAGATTCATAATTTTAGCTGAAAATTAGTTTGAAACTCGAAAACTTGAAAACTCTTATTTTTAGTAGAAAATTAATCATTCTGTTCCGAAATTTATCTTCTTCTTTGAAAATGTATCTTTTTGGTTTGTAAATTCAAGTATTCTAGTAAAAAGTTGAAAATTTAAACTGTTTAGTGAAAAATTTATCTTTTTGTTTTAAAATTCTCTATGATTTTTTTAAATTAATTATTTTTTCTTACGGAAAATTTAACTATTTCGCTTTTAACCGGTTCTTATTAAGTTCAACATTCAACTATTAGTTTAAAAATTTATGTTTTTCATTTGAAAATTAAACTGTTTGTTGTATTTTTATTCCTAGTTTTTTAAATTTCTGGATTTTTTAATAAATTTAGAAAAATAATAACGTTGAGAAAACTTCTACTTGAAAAAATCTAAAGTTACCTGGAAATACCTGGAATTTTTAGAAAATCTTTTCAGAATTTTAGTAAGGATATCTTGAAAAGTTAATAAATAACGTCATAAGATATACCTAATTTAGATTTAATATTAATATTATTAAAAATTATTATTATTGTCCTAAATAATAATATGTGCATTTATTTTATGTTTCAGGTACGTTTGACTCATACCATCGATTATTTTCTATATTTCAAAATAGAATTTGATGATCGTATTGGTATGTAAAAGATTGTATTGGATAATTCTTAGTCCCTTTTTAATTTGGAATTAATTTTTTTTAATTGAATTTAATTTAATTTTTAAATAAAAAGTGAAAATTATAGATATCCGCCAACTCACCTAGAAAACCTGAAATTTGCAAATATTTTTATATACGTGGAAAATCCTGGACATTTCAGGGAATTTTGTTAGTCTCAATTTTTTTTTTTCAAATTATTACATAAAATTATGTAATATTGCTTATTTATTTGTTAAAGTAACTTTATAGTAACGGCATTAAACTATTTTTTTATGATTTTCACTAATCCAAGGGAAATATATTTTATTAAAAATATTAACAATTGAAAATATGCATTGAATTTTAAGCATAGAAATAAAGTAAAAATATGGTTTAAAATATTATTCAAACCATCGTTTTTAGAAACAAATTTCAGAAATAATTTATTGCTTGTTTAGTATTATTAACTTATTTTAATATTCGATATGCATAATTAATATTATGAATATCCTGTAATCATTATTTTGTAAAAACCTGTTATTGCTTAATTTTTTTTTATAAATTTTTTTCAATAAATTGCAATCAAAGATTCAAGAAATTAAAACTTTTGTCTATTATTCTGTACGAATTTAGTATTTTCTAGTATTTTAGTTTCTATTTTTGTAAATTGTTGTGTATTATTCTAGTTTAAAAATTGTACAAGAAACAATGCAGTAATTTACAGTTTTTGCATTAAAATATAAAATGTTAAATTTCACCAAAATAATAGAAAAAACTTATAATATCCAGTCATTTGTGTTTTAATTTATCTTATTTGTTTGTGCTTTACTGTAAAACAAATTTATATTTAATTTGATTAAATTGAATTTTACTATTATTCAGATAACAAATAAAAACTACCCAATTAGTCTTTTTTTATTTTTTAGGTTCGTATAAATATATTTTTCGTAAGATTAACAGATTTTTTAGAAAATTCAAAAACGTTTTTGAAAATTTCAGATGAATTAAACCAAAATTTTTACCAAAAAAAGTTCATTTTTGACTCAAAAGTTGAATTTTCCACCAAAAAATTTGTTAGCAAAGTTTTTAATTAAACTGTTGACCAAGTAATTGAATTTTCAACCAAATAAATATAAATTATAAACAAAAACTGTTGCAATTGATATTTAAATAAAAAAATATTTTAAATTTAAATAAATATAAGTTTAATTCATTCATAGAAGAAAAAAATTCCACAAAGTAGTTAAATCTACAATCAAATAACTTCATTTTTAATAAAAAAGTTCCATTTTTATACAAAATATATTTTTTATTTACAAAAAGAAATGTGTTTTTAAACATCTTTTCAACTGACTCCAGTTATTGCTAAAATTAACCAAAAAATTAATGAAAATAATTTCTTTAAAATCATACAGATTTTCTTTGATATTTTTAGAAATCTTTTAAAAAGTTTTCTCAGATATTTTAAGAAAAGTTCTTAATTTTTTGAAACTTTTATGAATCCTTAAAAAGGTTCGTACTTTTTATTCCAAATCTTCAAAAATTTTACATTTTGTTTACACTTTTTAAAATATTTTCAAATTTTGCAGCAAAGATCAAGTATTTGAAACTGTCCCAGGAATTAAAAAAAAAGTTTTATTTCCTTAAATCCTTTTAAAGTTCTTAACATTTTCTGGAAAAGCCCGAAAATGAAAATTCCCGACACTGTGAAATTCCTGAATTGGAATATTTCCGAATAATAAAATTCCAGAAAAATAAAATTTTCTAATAATAAAGTTTTCAAAAAACAACATTTTCGAATAATAAAATTCCCGACTGATAATTCCAGAGTGAAAAAAATATCGAATTATAAAATTACCGATTTGTAAAATTCTCGAATAATAAATTTCCCAAATAGCTTATAATATTACCGAATTCTAGAATTCTGGAATAATAAAATTCCCCACAGTTTATAATATAACTGAATTTAGAAATTCCGGAAATAAAAAAATTGCCGATAGAAAATTGTCGAATTATAAAACATCCGAACTAGAAAATTCCCGAAGTTAAAAAATTAATTTTTTTAAAAATATTTTTTATTTGAAATACAATAATCAAATATTTTTATTTCAGAAAATATTTTTAATGTTTAAAGTTCCTAATATTCTTGATAGAATTTAAAGTAACGATAATTGAAAAAAAAATTCTGGATGAAAATGTGTTTCACAAATTGTTATTTTACATTCACATAATAATTTTTAAAACTTTAAACATCAAAACTAGTTTTTTGTTTTAATAATAATATTTGTTAATTGTTTTTTAATAAATAAATACTATTTGTGAAAAATTTTTATTTAACTGTTTAAATTCCAGAATTTTGTGAATCGGGAATTTTCTATTTCGGATATTTTACAATTCGAAAATTTTCTGTCAGAAATTTTATTATTCGGGAACCTTCAAATTTGGTAATATTTGAATTTTATCATTCGGAAATTTTATCAGTCGGCACTTTTATCATTTGTAAATTTTATTATTCGAAAGTTTTATTTTTTTTGAATTTTTTAGTTCGGAAATTTTACGGTGACGGGAATTTTATTTTTCGGGATTTATCAGTTATCCCCTAAATATATCTTAAACAGAACCTGAATCATATAATATTTTTTCAAAAATCTCATGGGTGGGTATTAATATCATTAATATTTTTTTTTGTTAATATTAATTTCATTTTTCATAATCTTATTTTCTCTTCTCTTTGAAAGTTTAAAAAGGCTTAAAATTATATTGTGGTAGCAAAATATTACAAATAAAATTATTTCCAAAAATTAAAAAATCATTTAGGATTTAAATTTTCTGTTATATCAATAATTTTTAGAAAAATTTTGAAATAAATTAATTCATGAAATAAAATTACTTGCTTAGAAATTTTATTTCATAAAATTTATGAAACTAAAACTGAAATGAAGTAATGTATTTTGTGCACTTTTGAACAAAAATATCATCGTATTTTTTCTATTTTTGATCATAAAAATGTGAAAATTTTATTCTGAATATGAAAAATATTGAACTTATCATAATCTGGATCAAGAAATTTCTCTCAGTTGAGCTATGCCGGTATTTTTGCGCAAACCTTATATTTCGCTTTGAAACCGCTATCTAGGCGTTTCCATCGAGTCTGTCTCGCCTTTGACTAGACTGTGCCGACTGAAAAAATTTCACCTTGAACCTCATATCCAGATAGTTACTTTTTGTTGTGGACGGCTAAAAAGTGGATCTTTTTTCTTTATTATACGTACTACTTTGCTAATGAGCATGATGAGATATGCGCATTTAAAAAAAATTTAATTATCTCTGATAAAAATGTCCTATAAAATTGATTATGGTTTATTATTTAAATTGTTGGATGTTTAAATATAAACTTGTTTTGTATGATTACGAAATTTCTATCTGGATATGGTTAGATCTGTGAAGTTCTAAAAATAAGTTTTAAAACTTTTTAAATAAATAATTTTAATTCATCATAAAATTTATTGCTTAATATTTCTGTACATTATAGATAGAAGAGAAAATTTAAATTGTAAATAATTGTTTAATAATGGGAAATAATTATCTTCTTAACATTTCGCAACCACAACTATAAATTGTAAATTTTCTAACACTCTCTAAGAAAAATTAAATTATAGACAATAACTTATTTTGAAGAATGCGAAAAGAAATTCAAACTTTTTAATATTTATGAAACATTTGAACAATTTGAACAATTTTACAGGATTTAAACAAAAATTTGGTAAACTGAATTTGGCAGGATGTCAAGAGAATGAAAAAATGTTTGTATTATTCGTGGAAAAAAATATATAACATTTTTTATGACATCCTAAAATGTTTAAAAAGAATTTAAAAGATTCTAAACGAAAATTTTGCAATTTTGTCATATTAAATAATTTTACCAAAAATTTGAATAAGCTTAATAGATATTCAGCATTTTTAAAACAAATCCAAAATAATTAAAGCTTGTATAGATTTTTTGAAATTTTTTTTAAGTTTTCACGAAAATGAAATTTTTTTTAGATTTCTCGTAAAAATCGAAATGATTTTTTATTTCGAAAAATTAATGTTAAGAGATTATTAAAAAAGATTTCAAAATGTTACAAAAGATTTCTAAAACTGTCTAAGAAGAATCTAAAAGGTTTAAAGGCAAATTTGTTTAGTTTTGCAGAATTTAAAATAAGTCAAGACAAATTTGAATAATTTTTAAATATTTGAAGGCTTAAATGGACTGAAAAGATTTTTTAAAAAGTTCCTTCAGATTCGCGTGGAAATTTTTAATCTTTTTTTTTTATTTTGAAAAATTAACGTTAAGGGAAAATTAAAAAAGGTTTTTAAATATTTTAGGTGTTTTCACAACAAAGCAAGTTGTTTTAATTTGGTAAAATCAAAAAGTAAAAAGAAATGAGTAAATTAAAGAAATATTTAAAAGATATTAGAATTTAAATAGATTTAAAGAAAAAAGAAGAAAAATAAAGGCATTTAAAATAAATTTCAATTAATTTTTTTCTTGAAAATTTTAAGTTTCAGTTAAAAATTTAAGTGTTGTGTTAGAAATTCAAATTCTTTGATAAAGTCATTTTTTATGTCGAAATATAAGCTTTCTTCTAAAAATTATTATTTTTGGATTGAAAATATAATTAATTTTATATAAGTTAAAATATTTTTATTTTAAATTGAACTATTTGGTTGACAGTTTATGTCTAGTGTTAAAATTCGTCTTTTTGGCAGAAAGTTAATTTTCTTGGTGAAAAATTTAACTTTTTGGGTAAAAAATTAATCACTTTTTTAAAAGCGTACCGTTTTTGTTGTAAAATGCATGCTGGTTGAAAAATGATATTTTTAAATTGATAATTCAGCTATAGGGTTTAAAACTCACGCAGTTTAATGAAAATTTGTCTTTTTATAGAAAATTGTTTTTTGTTGTTAAAAATGATGAGACTGTGCGGTGGAAAATTAAAGTCATAAAAAAATTGTCTTTTTGGATGGCAAATTCAATTGTTTGGTTGAAAATGCGACTTTTTTTGGTTTAATTTTTTTTTGTTGTTGAAAATTTAACCGTTTGGTTGAAAATTCAACTGTTTTTAGATGAATTTTTATTTATTTTTTAAATTTCACCATTATTTTGTAAATTTAAGTATTGTTTTAAGGGTGTACACTACGTACAATCAATCTCAAAAGTCGCAAATATTTAAAATTGTTTATAAAATTAAAAAAATGGATCTGTTATTGTAAATATTGATGGAAACTTCTAAGCACACTTTAGAAAAAAATAATTCAGGTTATAATGTTTTATTTAAGAGTAGTTATTTAAAGTTTTAGATTTTGATTTCTCTTTAGGGAAAGGGTACAATTATTATTTATTCGTAATGATCAAGGCCTCATTTTATACTTTGAATTATTCTCTACAATTCAATTTGGGTGGTATTAATTAATATTTAAACTATGATTGTTCATAGCAATAATAACAGTATGATTTCTTAATTAATTTTTTAAAATAAAATCAACCTAAATAGAAATTCAGAGAATCCTTCGAATATTTTCTCTTTTTAAAACTTGGATGTTGCACTTTAGACCAGCCCGGAAGTGGAATAAACCTGGTTGAATCAGACACACTGAAAACTATAATTTCTGCACTTTCTCGTAAAACTCGATTTCGCAATTCGTATGCCAACCCTGTGATGGTAAAACGAGCGAGAATTGCGTGCAGTAGAATAAACTTAGTTTGGTCAGACACAGAGAAAAAGTAAAATTGCCCAATTTCTGTATTTCTTTCACTGTACGATTGTCCACATGAATTTTCATTGCACGTTGTCTTTTTCTCGAAGAGAAATGTCCTACTTTGTGTTGAAACTTGCCAAGTGGATAGAATTTATTCTATTTCGGAAAATATAGTGAGCCAGAAATTCTCTTCTCGATAGTTCGAAAAGAGACCTGGACATCAGGGGAAAGTCAGGGAATTTTATTGGTCAAGAAAAGTTAGGAATTTTGAAGAAAAAAATGGCAAAAGTTTGGGTTTTTCTGTAAGAAGTACTATAATAATTTATAATTTTTATTTTTATTTATTTTATTATGTTGATTATATATTTATTATATATTTTATTTATTTTAAGTTAATAATCATCATAATAGCCACACAGTATCTTTTAGTCACTTTTTTTTTATCTCAAACCTCTTTTTATTGAATTTTTAATGATAAAGTTTTTTTCCACAAATTAACCCTTGAGTTAGCAACTGTTGAATCCAGCTCTATACGTATTTCTGAATTTTCTTGAATTCTTTTGAAACATTCAGGGCATTTTAAAAGATTCGAATACATTTGTATCCAATTTCAGAGTATTTAAACAAATTCGAGAAATGTTCAAGAATTTTAAAAAGTTTCAAAGGATTTGAAATATTTTAGGAAATTTTCAAAAATTTAAAGTTAATTTTAATTACTTTTAGTATTTTTAAAGTATTGTGAAGAACATTAAGTATTTAAGGATGTTTTAAAAAATTATAAGGAGCTTTCGAGAACTTTAAAATGTTTTAAAGGATTGCAAAGGATTTGCAATATTTTAGGGAATTTTAATAAATTCCAAGGAATTCTTCATTCATTTTATTAATTTTCTGGATTTCAAAGTATTTGCATTATTTGCGGTATTTTAAAAGATTACGCGACATTTTCAAGAGCGTTGCAAAGTGTCAAGGGGTTTTAAAGAATCCATCCATCAGCACGTCAGGGTTCTGGCATAACATTAAAAAACCTCATCATTATTTTCGAGGCCAGGGGTCACACCAGTTTTATTTTCTGTTTTTGGGGTCGCTCAAGCCGAATCCGATATCCAAGAAACCCCAGCACGTCAGAGTTCTGACATAACCTCAAAAAGCCTCATAAAAATTTGTTTATGAGTTCGGGAGGCAAATCAGGTTTATTACATGTTTTTGTGGTTGCTGAAATTGAATTCTATATCAAAGAAACCGCAGAACGTTTTTGGGGTCACTGAATCCGATTCCAAGATCCAAAAACCCCAGCACGTCAGGGTTCTGGCATAACATCAAAAAACCTCATCATTCCTTTTCGAGACCCGGGGTCATACCAGTTTTATTGTTATGTTTTTGGGGTCGCTGAAGCCGAATCCGATATCTAAAAAACTTCAGCACGTCAGAGTTCTGAAATAACCTCAAAAAACCTCATAAATTTTTTTTTCGAGACCTGAGGTCAGACCATGTTTATTTTATGTTTTTGGGGTCGCTGAAGCCGAATCCGATATCCAAAAAAACCCAGCACGTCAGAGTTCTGAAATAACCTCAAAAACCCCATAAAATTTTTTTTTCGAGTTCGGGAGTCAGACCATGTTTATTATATGTTTTTGGGGTCGCTAAAACCGAATTTGAGATTCCAAACCCTTCAGAACGTCAGGTTTCTGACATAACCTCAAAAAACCCAATAAAAATTTGTTTTCGAGTCCGAGAGTCAGACCATGTTTATTATATGTTTTTGGGGTCGCTGAAACCGAATTTGAGATCAAAGAAACCCCAGAACCCAAGGTTTCTGACATAACCTCAAAAAACCTCATAAAAATTTGTTTTCCAGTCCGGGGGTTTATTATATGTTTATTACCATGTTTGTTATATGTTTTTGAGGTTGCTGAAACCAAATTCGAGATTCAAAACCCTTCAGAACGTCAGGTTTCTGACATAACCTCAAAAAAACCCCATAAAAATTTGTTTTCGAGTCCGAGAGTCAGACCATGTTTATTATATGTTTTTGGGGTCGCTGAAACCGAATTTGAG
>JAAAKG020075757.1:0-17055 GCA_010014905.2 Druon quercuslanigerum | reverse complement strand
GGTGTGTTTTGGTTTCTTTGTGTGTGCGGGGGCGGGGGGGTTGGGTCCTCGGGGCGGTAAATAGCTCAAAATTGGAAGCGTACTTTCTGGATGGCCCCTTAAGTACCTTAAATTTATTCAAATTATATAGATGCATACATTTTATGAATGAATGTCTACATAGAAAGCATTCATTAGCACTGTACTACTAATCATACATGTTGTCGTTTAAACTTTGCACTTGTACACTGATAAATAGAAATAAAAATTTGCTTGCGTTTACAAAAATGACTTTGCTTTCGAAAGTGGGTTACATTAACATGGAGGCATCTACTCTAATTTGTTAATCGAAATTTATGGGTTGTTTGATCGTTTTGCAAATTTCTTTAAGGATTGTATAGAAGTGTCATAGTCAACTGTATAATAAATCAGTCTGTATTGATGACAGATATTTAATAAATTATACACTCTGACAATAACTATATATTCTTAACAAAATACTGTATAATGAATTGCAGGGATAAATTATCATTTATTATTTAAAAATTTTTATGAATGAAGTAATGAATACTAATTTCACTTTCTTCTTTAGTCGGCGCTTAAATGTCCTGATACATTGTAAAAAAATTTGTGTCCAATAAAATTACTTGCGACAAGTTATGATAATGAATTATTTCTAGCAGCTCCAGAAAATATTTCAACGATATTCAAGGTATAAACGTGTCATAAAGCGAGGATTTAGAGTCTTTGCTTATGTATTATCGTCAACGAGCAAGGTAGAAGGATTTTCACAAGTCGTAGGTTATTTTCGGACATCAATATATAATGAATTTTCCTAAGAAAATTCAATTGCAAAGATTGATCAAGTTTGGTTAAAATTATTTATTATTAATTGAATATTTATAGTGGCATTAACTTGCCAGGGTCATAGTACCTGCACTATACCAGAGTTAATTATGAACTGTCGGGTATCTGTCGGTTAGAAAAACAAGGGACAAAAGAAAACCTTTCTTCAAGCACGTCCAGCCTTGCTTCCTGCTTAGGAATCGAACCCGCGCCAGTGGCTACCAAGGCTGTAGTGTTGAAACATAAGACAATCACTACACCATCTTAGCCACGATGACTTCCTTGACTTAAAATTTGATTCAGCAAAATAAGTTCGAATCTATGTATCAAAAATATTTCTCAAGAATTAACCAATAATGCAATCATCTAATGACATGCAAAGCAACGATAATTAAATTCTCGAGATCAATCTAATACGAAAAAGTGTATTATAATAACAAAGTACACGGAACCCAATAAGAATATCAATATATTTTTTATTCGAAGTTTTTTTTTGTTTTTTTTTTAAAGTCTGCTAATATATTTATGGTTCATATCATAATTCTTTTGGTTACAAATTTCACTATTTGCTTGAATAAGTTTCCTGAAAAATGGATTTTTTAAGTTGAAAATTAATTTTATTTCCTGCAAATTGTCTATTTTGTTAAAAATTTGTTTTCTATGATTAAAACTTTTGTAGTTGAAAATTGATTCTTTTAGTTGAATAATTAAAATATTAATCTAAATTTTTTATTGAAATTTAGTCTACTTAGTTTAAAGTAGAGTTATTTTGTTAACTATTTATTTTATTGTTTAAAAATGTTTTTACTTTGTTGAAGATTCGTTCTTTTTAAGTTGAAAATTAATATTTTTAACAGAAAATGTTACTATGCCATTACTGTTTGAGAATTGATAGTTTTAGTTTAATATTTATTAATTTGATTGAGAATTGCATGTATGCTTCTGTAAATTCGCTGTTCTGGGTAAAAAAAAATTATTTTTTTAACTGAAAATTGAACTACATGGTTGAAAGTTGAACCAATTTATTAACAATTGTTAAAAATTATTATCTTTTTGGTTAAAAATAAATTTTTTTAACTAAAAATTTAACTGGTCCATTTTTGGGTAAAAGTTGATCGTTTTTAGTTTACAACCCAACTATTACTACCTATTTGTTTCCGGGTTTTAAATGTATATTTTTTATAAAACATTTGACATTTTAGCTTGAAAATTCGTATTTTCTAGTAGAAATTTAAACTTTTTCTGTTTGTTAAAAATGCAACTGTTTGGTAATAAATTAATCTGTCTTGGTTAAGGATTCAAGCATTTTGTTGAACCTTTGTATTTTCTGGTTAAATGCAAATTTTTTTAATTTACAATTTCTTTTTTTATGTTTGTTTAAATATGATGCATTATATTTTTCGACTACACTTAATCTTTTTTTATTGAAAATTTAATCAGGTGATTAAAAGTTGAACTTCTTTTTTCGTAATTCATTTTTTGTTGCAGAAGATTCTTCTTTGAAGGCTAAGAATTCAAATGTTCGGTTAAAAATGCGTCTCTCTTGCTTAACAGTTTTACTTTTTGGTTGTGAATATAAAGGTTCAGTTTCATCCTTTCGAATTGAAAAGACAACTGTTTTCTAAAGCATTGGAGTTTTCAGCTTGAAAACCTTTCTGCTTTATGTGATAATCTGTGACGAAGAAGAGGAGGGGTTCAAAATGTGTTGAAATAGCGTGAATTAGTTTTTTAACAATCCCTAGCCGTATTTATTCATAGTATCAAACTTTAAGAGCAACTTTAACAAAAGTGATTCGCTATTCAAGAGTATCGTACAGAAAAAGGCTTAACTTCATTCAAGATAACATTGTCCCAAAATTAAAAGGCATTATTTTTTTAAGCCAAAAGTGACTTAAATCGAGTTTATAAACAAAATAAAATTACATGATGTTTTCTCCGCAAGGGTTTTAGAAAAGGAAGAAAAGACGCTGGATAAGTTACTAGTTGGAGTAACTTTTTCCCGTGTGTCGTGCCCCGTGCTGTTTGTGGCAACTCAAAACGTGAGGTTCATAGTGCACACAGTGCTCCTAAGAATTCGAGGAAAGTCATAATGAACTCTCTTTTGGGGATAAGTAGGATCGATCGGTCATAATTTTTCAGGGTTATGGAGAAGCAGAAGAGATTGAATTCATAAGCTGGCTGGGAAATGGGAGATCACGCATGGGGAAATACCATTGTCGGCTTTTACTTTCTAAAACTTTATTCTGAATATGTCGAAACGTTTCTAAAATAAAGGGAAAAGAGTGAAATGCAAGGTGGTCCATAGGTTACCATCCTTATTGGAGATAGTAACTGAATATTTTATTAAAAATAAGATTAAGCTAGCAAGAATTTTGATTGTCCTGGACAAAAGTCTATCTAAAGCATACTATTTTCAGTAATAGGACAAAAAGAAATAGAGGAAAGAATTTTTATGGTGCGGGCGATTGTGAATTGTCTTTGATGAATATATGTGAAACGGAGTGAAAGGGCTCCACCAATTATTTTAAAGGACTTTTCAAATAGAATATAATAAAGCGATAAATTACACTTTATTTATATTTTTTTAATATAGTGTTCACATTCATAAAAATGCAACAAGTTGATTGAAAGTTAAACTACTTTATTCACAAATTTCTTTGGTTAAGGATTCATAATTTTATTTGTATATTCAACTGCTTTGCAGAGAATTCGTCTTTTTGGCTTGAAAATGGAACAACTTGGTAGAAAATTCAATTAACTGGTCGAAGGTTAACTTTTTTTTTCAATTTAATTTTTTTTTTTTGAAAATTTAACTTTTTTGAGCAAAGTTAGTTCTTTTGGCTTGCAAATTCAACAGTTGATAGAAAATATACTGCTTCATAGAGAATTCGCTTCCCTAAATCGAGATTTTTTCAATAAACAATTTTTTATTTAATTTTTGTTTAAACAAACATCTTTTTTATACTAAATTTCAACTGTGTGGTTCCAAATTAGTATTTATTGAGAGAAGATTAATCTTCTACGTAAAAATTTCAAATATTTAGTTAATAATATATGAATTCTGTTGAAAATTCGGCTTGCTTTGATAGAAAATCAATTGTTTTGCTTGAAAATTAATCTATTTTAGTTAGGGATTCGAGTAATTCGTTGAAAATACATCTTTATTGTATCAAATATTAAGTTTTTTTGATTTAAAATTATTCTCTTTGGGCAGAGATTTCATCTTCTTTGTTTAAAATTGATTTCTTGAAAATAAACTTATTTTGTCAAATATTCATAGTTTCGCCAGTAGACAAAAACCAAAAGATTAAACTTTAATTATTATTTTACATGGCTAAAACCCTAACACCAATTTATATTCATAAATTCGGCATATAATTCCTCTTTTTGGTTGGAAAAGGAGCTACTTTGTTAGCACTGCTCTTTTTTGGGGCAAAAATTAATTTTTTAAAATAAAAATTTAACTGCTTGGTTGAAAATGAACTTATTGTTGAAATTGAATCTTTTCTGGTGGAAAATTCAACAGTTCTGTAAAGGTTTCGTTTTTTTAAATAGAAAATAAATTGTTTTTTAATGAAAATGTAACTATTCCCTTTTTTGTTGAAAATTAACTTTTAGTTTAAAAAAACACATTTTTTTTGTTGAAAATTTTTTTTTCTTCGGGTAGATTTTATTGGATAAAAATCTTAAAGCTTGATTACAAATTTAAGTATTTTGATGCAAATTTCTTTTTTTTTTTGTTACAAAATAATTTTTAAACTTAATTTTAACTACTTGATTGAGACCTAACTTTTTTTTTTAAATTTATAATTTTTGGTTGCCAACTCAACTATTTTGTATGGGAGATTCGTATGTTTGTTTTCAATATTCAACAGTGTAGTTGGCAATTAACTTTTTTTTATTAAATTCAAGTATTTTGTTGAAAATTAATCTCCTTTGGTTGAAAATTTAACTATTTTGATATAAATTTATGTATTTTGTTGAAAATTCGTTTTTTGGGTAAAAAATCAAGCTTATTGGTTGAAAATTAAATTTCATGTTTGGTTAAAAAATTATATATTTTGTTGAGAATTTGTCTTTTCGCGAAAAATGTTGATTTTCTTGTTTGAAAATTTAATTATTTGGTTGAAAGTTCAACTGTTTTGTAGTAAGTTCGTCTTTTTGACTTGAAAATTCTACATTTCGAATGCAATTTGTTTTGTTTTTTGACTAAAATACCTTTCTTTGCTGATAGTTCAAGAATTATGTTGATAATTCGTATTTTTCGGTTCAACTCGACTGTTTTTGATTTTAAATAAATATCATTCCTTCGTTATAATATGAACTATTACATTTTTTTGTCAATTCATCTTCTTTCGTTGAAAATTCCCAGCTACTTGGTCATGGGGGGGGGGCATATTACAGGCCCTAACAGAGCAGGGGGGCTTTAAAATAACAGAAAAACAAATTTTTAATTTTTAAATTTGTTTCCTTGATTTGCAGGGTGTATGGGGGGCAGCCCCAATCGAAGAAAGAATAGAAAGAAATTGTTTATATTTATTACAGAAATTTAAGGCATAATATTATAATACTTTCCACCTTCTGAAACATCTATTGGTATGCTTTCTTTGTAGCTGACGATTCGTTCCATGCGTTATTATCTCTGCATGTGCCGCTGGCGAATTAGAAGAGCAGCGAGCGAAAAAAATTAAAAACAAAAAGCACTTGAACGGCGACCCGTAGTGTGCAGGCGGCTCTTAAAGGCCATAGGGTGCCGCTTCTGGATGAAAGACAGAGGTTGATCTTTTGAAAATTAATGAGTATAAGAAAGGGTAACTTGTAAACCTTATAAGTTATAAGATTCGTCGTTTTGAGTCATATAAATTTACATTAAGAGGATTAGACACTCTTAGGTGTTAAAAAATGAGCTTTTATTATGGCAGTAAATAGTTGAATTTTAAACGAAAAAATGTACATTTTCAATGACAAATTTGTAGTCGACATTTCAACAAAAGAAAATATTAGTTTTGAATAAAAAAGAAAGATGAATTTTTGACTAAGAAAGATAATTTTTCTATCATAAAGGATTAATTTTCAATTCCAAACCACAAATTTCCAACAATACAGGTGAATATCAACGTACAAAGATGCATGATTTTCAACCAAGAAGATTCATTTTCTAAAAAAAAAGATTACTAAAGAAAGAAAGATGTAATTGTTAGTAGTTTAGTTAAACAAGATATTAACTTTAAATCATAAAGAAAGAAAGTATAATTTTGAACTAGCAAAGATAATTATTAATACTTTTATATTATTTGTGATTTTCTACCATAAAGCATTATATTTTCAATCTACAAGGAAAAATTTTCAACAACACAGTTCAATTTTCGAGTGAAAAAGACAACTTTCAGAAAACAGTTGAATTTTCAAGAAAATAATTTTCTAATTTTAGATCAAATCATCCAAAATACACTCAACTCCCGATATAAGGCCTGCTAGTTTACGATATTCTTAGAATTTATGGTCTCCACAATATTTCATGATAAGAGGAGCTGCAGGGACCAAAGAGAGGATGTGATCAGTCAAGCGTGACAAAAAGTTCGAAGGCCACACTCTCAGCACGTTAGTTGCATCAGGTTGCGACATGCATCCAAATCAAGCAGAAATTATTCATGCGACCCTGCTGTTTACGTTTTCATTCTTCCGATTAAGGATCAAGGCCAAGGCACGCCATGCCCGAAACCAGTCTTACATCCGGAGTTAAGTGTATGCAGTTTAGAGAACTGCATATTCGTGTATCTTGATATTATAATATAAAAGGTCATAATTTTTAATTGCCACTTATTTTAGTACCAAGAAGGTTTTCGAAAAAGAAGAAAAACATACATTACATATATGCTCGCAAAATTTAATGGTTAAGAGCTGATAATGAAAACTACATTATAAGCACGGGAAGTTTGATTAAGCTAAAGCCCGCTAAAGTCCAGGTAGTGACGGAGATCTTTTTTCCACACGCACCTTAAATGCGATCCTTACGTCGACGTTTATAATGGCTTTATTCACGGCCGCATTAAGTTGTACCGTTCGAGGTGGTAACATGTTATTTAACCGGTCGTGGATCGAACTTATCGATAGAGTCGCTGCAAAATTACTGCTCAACCCATTTTTTCCAGTCATAATGCGAAAGGAGGAAACCACCATGTAGTAATTCTGATAGGAAAGGCAAACATTTTATTACTACCGGGATCATCATCTCTGGGTAGATTATTTGAAAATGATAAAGAAAAGTATCTGTTTTTCAAAAGGAATTGAAAAAATCTACTGAATTATGGAGGCCGTTTAAAAAACTACATCAAGCTATTTTGCAAACTTTATCCACCCTTCTGTTTCTTCATCACAAATCATCACCTAAATCTTGAATCACGAGGATGGCGTCACAAAGACAAGCAACCAACTTTTTTTTTAACTAAAATTTTTTCTTCGATTTCAAAGCCCAAAATATTCTCAAAACAGGGAAAATAGGGTGATTCTTTACGAAAATAGGGAAATAATTTGGGAATGAATATATTAAAATAAAAGGAATGTATACGTAGCATATTGAATTCAAGATACAAAACATATTGATTTTTTAACAAATTAAATTTCTGTCAAAATTTCTGCCAAAAGAGATGAATTTTCAACGAAAGAGAAAAGAGTTGAGTTTTTAAGATGAAAAGTCGAATGTTTTAGATAAGAGTGGACGTTTAAACCCAATACGATGTATTTTCGAACAAGAAAGACAAAAAGACAAAAAAAAGTGTTCAACAAAATATTTGTAACGACATATTTAAATTATCGACCTACAAAGATGAATTTTCAACCTACTATTTCAAATAAAAAAAAATCAATTATCAATCACACAGGTGCATTTACAACCAACTAGTTAAAGTTTGCGTCAAAAGGGACGTTTGTAACCAAACAGATAAATTTTCAATCAAAATGGACTGAATTTTCTATCCAAAAAAGTCAAATTTTCAACAAAACAGTTATATTTTTAACAAGATAATAAGATTTTCAACAAAATGTTTAAAAATTCAACTTTAATTTTAAATAAAAAAAATATATTTTCAACAAAGTAATTAAACGTTTAACCAAAAGATATATTATATATATATATATATATATATATATATATGTAAACAATTATTAATTTTAGATGTCCTGGGTTCAGATCCCAGCGGAAATAGAGACATTTTTTTCACAATCTTAAGATTCATCAATATTTTAATAATATTGATATAGACCAGTAGACAAACAAAATTAACATCTAAAATTAATAATTAAATATTTCCTGGTCAATAAACCAAAGATCAACAATTAAAATATATAAACAATAATTGATATTTCAACCAAAAAATATTATTCTTTTAAATCCAAAACTGTTGAACTTTTGTCAAAACGACAATTTTTCAACAAACGAGTTAAATTTTAAAACAGAAAAGACTTTTCTATAAAACAGTTAAACAATCAGCCAGAAATTATGAGTTTTCAAAAACAAATATTTGAATTTGAAACTACAATAATTAATTTTTTAACCGAAAAATATGAATTTTCAACAAATCAGTCGAAATTTTCAAACTAATAGTATTATTTTCCACAAAAAAATGATTGAATTTTCAAAAAACTAAATATGTTCATGCAACTAATAAATTCTTTACCTAGAAAGATGAATTTTTAACAAAAAACAGTTGAACTTGGAACCAAACAGACAAATTTGCAACAAAATAGTTAAAATTTCGACTAAAATTATGAATCTTCAACAAAAAAATAATTTTTCACAAAGAAGTTAAAATTTTACCAAAGTGGTTGAATTATATATTAAACGAGGTCCATTTTCAACAACAAAATAATTGACATTTCAACAAAAAATATATTATAGTATATAGTAAAATAATAAAATAATAATATTATAGTAAAATAAAAGTTTAATTAAACTAAACACATTAAAAAAACGAATTTTCCACAAAAGAATTCAGTTTTCAATCAAAAAATATTTTCCAGTCCACATAAAAACGGAATGTTGGCCGAATTATTGATATTTGATGCCAGGAAAACCACAATAGTCTTCAATCAAAAATATGGATATTCAATAAATAAAATAAATTTTCAATAAAGAAGTTTAACCTCCAACCAAGTTGTTGAAGTTTTAATCTTTTTAATGGAAAATTGATTTTTTGTTAAATTTAGAACTAAAAAATATCAATATTCTTTACCAAAAATAGAAAATTTAAACTTTCAGTTGAAAGAATTACTTTATAACGAAACAAACAAAACACGACTTTTGACAAAATAGTTTAATCTTCAACGAAATAGCATAATTTGTATCTAAAAGGGATCTACTCTACCAAAAATGTAAAAGACTTTTCAAGTATAAAAAGAATTTTTTTCTAACGAAAAATATTCGGATTTTCTTATCAGGTTCTATTAATTCAGTTCGAACTTTAGCAAAAAAAAAAACAGTAAAAAAGGGAAGTTTCTGAAGAACAGAAGAAAAAGGGGAATTATTTTAAAAAGGAACAAAGAGCAACAAGGGAAAGAGTATGAAGTATGTTTTTGGATGCTTCACTTGTAAAATAAAATCAATATTTGTCATTTTTTCAAGCGTTGCATAAAACTTGTATTCACATTTACATTTTCCGTGACCTATTTTATGTCAAACGCAAAGTTAAGTGATGCAATCTTTTCCAGTTACAATTGATTCCAAATAAATTTCGAGTCACAATTTTTCTGCCTCGATATATATATATAATACGAGAAAAATTAATGCCTGATTGCGATTTGTTCAGAGTAGCTACTGTTTGAAAATGATTCAAACAATTTTTATAAACAAAGGACTCCGCACAATTTAAATTAAAATCCGGCCCTATATAAATTGGCTGAAATTGCAATATAATATAATTCAAAGCCTCCTCATTAAAAAATGCTGATCACAGTTTATTGAAAAATCTGCAGCTGATCTTCAAGTTTCAAGCGGGACATTAGATTCGCTTGTGGTCATATTTTTCTCGTTCAGCCCTCATTCAGCAACCATTAGGATTTTTTGACCAGGAGGCTTTGAACTATATTATATTGCAATTTCAGCCTATTTGACCGGGGCCGGATTATAATGTAATTTGTACGGAGTCCTTTGTAGACAAGTTTAAACTTACTTCGATTATTGCCAAGCATTTCAGTAAAAAGTATTGTTTGAAAATGGAATATTTCTGTCGGTCCAATAATAGTACCATGCTATTTCGAGAAGCCCCAAACTCGTTTTACCCTGTTTACAAGAGCTTTTCGTCGCAACGATTGTGCCTGCATGTAAGAGAATTCGGATGTTAGTAGCTAAGTAAATTAATAAGCATCTGACACCCATGTCAGACAGTATGAACTTGTGCTTGTGCGTCATTGATCTGCGGTAGCGAGTGTTCCATTAGTTTCAGTTAAAAAACGAGGTTTTATTTATATGGGCTAATTATATTTGGAAAGTTATAATTTTTAATTAAAATGATCTTTTATAAAATTGAGTAAACAATTTTGATAAAGGTCCAGACATTTTTACTCAATTTTCCATGAGGGACCCTATTTTCCACAATCTTTCTCTGTTTTATTATTTTCATTTTTTGTTAAAAATCCTATTATTTAGTTGAAGATTGAACTATTTTGTTAAAAATTATTTTTTTAGTTGTAAATTTATTTTCATTGGGTAAAATTTCACTATTAAATTAATTTATTCCTGAAATTCTATTTAATTAATTATAGGAATACCTTCAAAATCAATCCCAAAAACATTAGTACGAACATTAATAGTTCTTAGTTAAAAATTCAACTATTAGATTTTTCATTGAGAATTCATCTTCACTGGCTGGAAATTCAACTGCCTGGTTGAAAGTTGAACAACTTTGTTAAAAATTTATTTTATTGATTGCAAATTCATTGTTTGCAGTTGAAAATTAAAAAATATGGCTAAAAATTTCTGTATTTTATTGTAAACTTGTATTTTTTTAGTAGAAAATTAATCTTATTGATTGCAAATTCAGCTACTTGATTGAAAGCTAAACCAATTTTATAAAAATTTATTTTAAGTTGACCATTTATTGTAAGATGAACTTTTTATTTGAAAATTCATATTATGGGTTTAAAAATTTAATCATTTTCTAGGGTATTCGCCTAGTTAGTTTTAAAATAGACAAATTTTTTCTCTCTTCACTGAAAAACATTTCCTAATCATAATTCCTAATCATAGTTCATAATTAATCAGTTTTGGTTGAGTATTGAACTACTTTGTAGAAAATTCGTTTTTTATGAACTCAATTGTTTTTTAGCAAAATTCTTCATATTCATCTTTTTGGTTTAATATTTTTTGGTTGAAATATGGACTATTATATTTAACACTGAGATTCCATCTTTCAGAATGGAAAATTCAAGTACTTGGTTGGAAGTTAATTTTTTTGGTTAAAAATTCATTTTTTTAATTCAACTACTTCGTTGACCATGCAATTATTTCGCTAAAATATCAGTTTTATTGGAAATTCCTCTTTTTTTCTTGAAAATTCAACTATTTGATTGAAAATGCAACTGTTTTTGATTGAAGCGTTATCTTTTTTTTCAATTCAACAATATGGTTGAAATTGTCTGTATTTTGTTCTAAATTTTTATTTCTTATTAAGTAATATTCTTGATTGACCAATCAAATACTTCGTTGAAAGTTGAGCCAATTGGTTAGGATTTTTTTTTTGAAAATCAATTTTTTCAACTGCAAGTTCAATTATTTCGTTTTTAATTGCCAATTAATTTTTTTAAGTTTAGAATTTAACTTTTTGGTGTAAAAATAACTTTTTGTTGGTTTACAAATTCAACTATTTTTTGTACTCTCCTGATTGAAAAGAAAGAAAGCGATATTGGAAACTCTAAATCCCTATGAAAAAGTACCTACAGATGCAGTAGAATTGCGATATTGAATTCTCTACTATACAGATTTTTAGTATCACCTACACGTTCTTCGTGGGCAGTATGAGACTAATGATTCAGTTTATGAGCATGATTACTTCGAGAAAAATAAGCTAATAAAAATAAAAATCTTTAAGCCCGTTCTTGTCATTAAATACAGAAAGAATATAAATTTTCTTTAATGACTTTTACGTTTAATACTTTCAATTTAAAGTCGAAATTCGAAATTTTCTATACTTTCTGTATATTAAATGACACTATGGCATGTTTAACGTAAACAATTACAGCCGCCAAGAACTTTCAAGGAAGTCATACACAAATCAGAACTCGGTATGTGTATTTATAGTGTCTACAAAAATTAACATTTTTATTAAGTTCACACTTTCTTATCACGAAATTCTCATCTTAATAGTTTCAAGTTATTTCTGTGTATTTATCTTCTGATGAATGCTTCAAAGCTGCATAATCTCTCGTATATCTCTTCATTTGTAGTGCACTTATATTCATTGGACACTTCAATTTTATGCAAGACTTGTATATTGTTTCCTAGAAATTTTACTTCACCCTGTTTGCGACAATGTGCCTTCGAAATATGACCACTTGACCATCTGACATTGGAATTAAGATTTCCACGATGGTAATCTTATTTTATGTATTCGCTGTCTGATCTTGCACATATATGGGCATTTCTTAAGAAAATGTAATTTTTCGTCAAAAATAAGGTAAAGTGAGATTATATATAATAATCATTAGATTCATTTATTCACTTTGTCCACATTTGGTACTGAAAAAAATAAAAGCGCCATGCGCGGTAAATTCGGGTGCAGTAGACCACCATACCTATATGTTTTTGGGGTTGCTAAAGCCGAATCTACTGTCCGATCGGCAAATCCTATAAAACATTACTTACAATACAAGCTGATTAAAGTGCTAAAACATTTATTATTTCGTGATATTTTAAGAGTAGAATAACATTTTTTTTTTAAAAGTCAATAAATTTAATCATCTAAAGAACAGTTAAATTTTTAACCCAAATATATATTTTTCAACAAAAAAGTTAATTTTCAACCAAAAATGTGGAAGTTTCAACTCACAAAATATCATTTTTTTAAGAAGAGAGGTTATTTTCTGCCAAATAGTTTAATATTTTTAAAAATATTTAACTTTTTAAGTTTTAAATTTTAAGAGTAGGAAAAATACACAAATGAATGCAATATCTTCTTTTATAACTAACAATATGGATTTTTTTGCTTCAATTACAATTAATTTTTATATGTATACTTCAATTTATTTTCGAGAAAAATATTTATGTACTCACATCATTAATCTTCCAGCACTTATAAAACTTACAAAAAGTAAATGTGTACTGAACTTTCAACACGAATATACAGTAATAATAATATAAAGTAAGAAAATTAAATATCACTTGGGGTACCACCAAATTTTGGCCCGGCACTGGCCGTTTCTCACAAGCGGTGAGAATTTTTCTGGTTAATATATAAGGACCATTTAGACTGATATATCCAGCGTGCGATACTATGCGTTAGGGAATTGCTTTGTGCGTAGCAGTGTGAAGTTAGGTTATAGAATTAGGTTTGTGTGCGTTAGATAATTGAATAATACGTTTCTTGTTTGTTAACTGTGTGTGAATTTTATCATATAAACAAAATACTACAAATCTGGTGTTCTGCTTCGCAGTACGACTTTTGTGATTTTCTTTAGAACCCATCATATTTTCCTAGACAGTATAACAAATTATATTTGCTGCCTCTTCAATTTTCCCAGACTGTCACTTAGTATTAAAATATCTTGCAAATATTCAAAGAAGGAGACTTTTAATTTTTTTAACATTTTGGTACCATTAAGCCGTTTCCCTTTCGGTGTAGGCGTGACTCACTCGAATCATTCCGCATCACTGCTCCGACCCAGGTTGCTGATCAATCTCTCTAGCAATCACCCCAAACTAAGATCCTCACAAAGTCGTCATGTGAGGTTCCCCACTTGGGTCCATTAGTATCCAAGGTTTTTTTTATTCAGGCGTCATTCACTCTACTGACACTTTTCTTATTAACTATTGTCCGCCATACTTTTCTGTTCTGGCATACTTCTCTAGCTACTTTAACGTCCATGAATTTTTTCATGCAGGCTCTCGTGTTTCTATGGCTTCTTGTGTCCCTTCTGACTAGGGTATCATTCACACATTGTAACCATTTTTTCAGCGGCCTGCCTCTGAGCACGCTGCCATTTACTTTCCCTTGATACACTTCTTTCTTTACTCGTTCATTCTTCATTCTCTCAACATGCCCGAACCATCTTAACCGATTTCTTTCCCACGTGTTAACTAGCGTTTCTTCCGCACCGCATTAGTTTTAATATTATCATAAGAATCGAAATTCCAACAATTTAATTTTACTTCAAAAAAATTGAAATTTTGAAGGGTTTACATATATAAAAAAGTGTTAATATAATAACAGATGAAATGATCACAATTTAGATAAGTTGTTTTATTTTATTGCAGAGACTCTTGCCATTGTCCGAAATATGTAGTTCGGTAGAAACTAATCTATCTTTTAGGCGCATTTAAAGCATAATGATGGTCAAGTAATTTATTGGACAGATGTTATGGAAGTTCCTTGAAGCAGAGAATGGCAAGAGCGAAACATTTTGTCGGCTATAAAAATTGTGATTTAACCCTTGCACACTCAAGGGAGTCTTCAGGCTCTTTGCCACTTATAATGCGGTTCCTACGTTATGATAGCCAAATTGTCGATGTAAAAAAAGTAAAGATTTGATTGTCTGCAGCGATTCGCAGCAGCAGAGGGTCAGCTTTAAAGGCGGCACACAATCTCCGGTGAATCATTACCCTCGTGCAGTCAGGTCAGTAGTTCGACGATTCACTGTGGTCGCGTCATTGTCGGTCAGCCTTTTTGATGTTTTCTCAACAGCAGCATCTCTCAATGTCCCCGGCTCTATCGCAGAACGTCTTCTCTAGCAACTTTATTATTAGAAACAGTGCGTGCGAAACTGCATCGTTCTAGAGTCTAGACTAGGGTGGTCCACAATTTTCTCTCTCGAATTTACATGCTTATTGAACCCAAACTTTTTCAGATCCACCACAAAAAAAAAATTTGCTTGCTGCGTGGACACATTTTCATCGCACTCTAGGCTCACAAGCTTGAGCGCACCTAGGGATTGCGCCATTTGAATCTCGCGCTTTTTACTCGGTTTTTGTGCTTCCTCCACGTTTTTGCATAGACCTTTTAAAATTAAAGGTCAAACCATTAAAAACTTACATAAATTATGTCCCAAAATGATAAATTCTCTCTATTATTTCTTATTTTTAATGTAATTTTTCATGATTAAAACAAAAACTTTGCTTCCCATAAAAAATAGTGGTAACCAAAAATATTTTTGTTTTTTTTCCCCATTTTTTCCATAAGTTTTGTTTCCCATAAATAGTGGTAAAAATAGTGGTAGATCTTTTAAGGTAAATATTTTTTAGAGCATTTGCCTGTATCTTGCATAGATCAGCCGGAAAGTTGAATTTTTTATTTTTAACAACATTTTGGACTCGCTCAGTCTACGGCGACGAAGACAGAAACCCGAGTGAAATTAATTTTTTCTCAGTAAGTTGAGATGGTGATGTAAAAATGCTATTTTAAAGGTTTCACGAGACGTATACATTTTTAACACATATTTCCATAGAATACGAATCGATAATTACTATTTGAATTTCAACCATACAATTTTGTTTTATAGAGTTCCAAAAAAAAACCATAATTGAAAAGTTGGATTTTCCGAGACGTTGGCGCTAGTTATGACTTTTTTGCCCTTTATTTAGGTAAAAATGGTTTCTAATATATTATATATACTTTATACTAATAATTAGATATTTAAATAAATTACCTCAATTAAATTTGTATGAAAAAAGCATGAAAATGCAAGACATCAATTTTCCAATGTATTTTTGACCCCAAAATCTATATTCATCCAGGAACCAGCTGCTGTTTTTAGGCGAAAGTTGAATTTTCAGGAAAAGAAATTATTTTTCAAAAAAAAGAAAGAACTTTCGACAAAACAGCTAAATGAAAAAAAAATCAACTAAAAAAATTCAATCAATAAAATGAAATTTCAACGAATGAGATAAGTTTTCTACTAAAGCGGACAAACTTTAAAACAAATTAAATGAATAGTCAGCCAAACAGTTGAATTTTCAACTAGAAAAATTAAATTTCAACTGAAAACATAATAATTAAATTTTTAGTTTAAAAAAAATATTTTTTTTAAAAACCAATTTTTAAGAATGTAGGTAAGTTTTCAGCTAAATTAATTAATTTTCAAAAAAAAGATCAATTTTTAAGTAAGAAGCATAATTTTTTACCTAAAAAGATAAATTTGTCACAAAATACATTAATTTTCAGCCAAATTGTTGAATTTAAAAAATATATTTATCACCCAAACAGTTTAATTCACGAATTTTACATCGAAAAAATCAATTTTTAACAAAAAATATTTTATTGCCACCACAAATTACGAATTTCAAATTAAATTTATGAATTACTACAAAAAAAACTTAATTTCTAGTTTAAAAAATTGATTTTTTACAATAGAAAATGCACTTTCAAGAAAATACATCATTTTTCAACATCATCGAGGAATTTTTGTTTCATTTAAAAAGGATAAATTTTCGCCTTAAAATAAAATAGTTCAATTTTCAGTTTTAAAAAAATTAATTTAAGAAATTAGTTAGTTTTTCAAACAAAGAGATGAATTTTTAACTAAAATAATGAACTTTTATGAAAGTAGTTTCACTTAAAAGTAAGTAGTTAAATTTTGAAAAAACAAATATGAATTTGCAACGAAAAATGTAATAGTTGATTTTCCAACCAGAACACATTTTAATTGCTAACAAAAATAGTAGAATTTACCCAAAAAGAGACGATTTTTCGTGCAAAGAGTAGAGTTTCCAAACAATAAAGATCATTTAGAGTAGGAAGAAGAGAAATTTCATCAAAAATATTGAATTTTTATGCCAAAAAGATGAAATTTTCTTAAAAACACTCGAATTTAAAAAAAAAAGTTTTTTTTAAATGTTTGAATTTTTAACTCAAGAAAACAAATTTTCAACCAATAAGAATGACTTATTAAAAAAGTGGTTGATTTTTTAACAAAAGAAGACGATTCTCGTGTTATTTATTTAAATAATACGTTCATTCCGCAATACTGCTCCGACCCAGGTTGCTGATCAATCTCTCTAGCAATCACCCCAAGTGAAGATCCTCA
>JAAAKG020075746.1:0-17056 GCA_010014905.2 Druon quercuslanigerum | reverse complement strand
TTTTTATGGCATTTAAAAAGATTTAAAGTAATTTCCAAAAGTTTCAAAGATTGTAAGGGATTTCACCAAATTTTTATTTGATTTTGTATTATTGCAGAGCATTTCATTATTTTTAAGGAATTTTTATAAATATTACAGATTTAAAGCTTTTTACGAACCGTCACTTGATTTTTGTGCGATTACTAGCAATTTCAAAAGATTGAAGCGATTTTAAAATTTGGAAGGAATTTCAAAGAATTTTCAGGTATTGAGGATATATTAAAAAATTTGAAGAAATTTTACGAGATTTCCAAATTTTTAAGGGGTGTCCAAAAATTTGGTAGGATATTAAAAATCGGCTAATTTGGAATTTATTTATAAAAAATGAGAAAATCCGTATATCCTTATTATCGTCGATCGACCTTAACTTGATAAGCATTCAAAAACTCATTATTTCGAATTTAAAGCGTTTGAAAATCAGATCCTAAAATTTAAAATATCGAATTGAAAATATTCAAACTTGAATATAATAAAAGAAATTCTAGTTGAAAAATTCAAAGTTAAAAACCTACAAAATTTATATGAAGGATTTTAAGGAGTTTTGAGAAAATTTTAAAAAATTCTAAGTAATTTAATGAGATTTCAAAATTTTCAATTATTTTCAAAGAATTTCTTGGGATTTCAGAAAATTCCAAATAATTTCGGAAGGTACTCAAGATAATAATGACATTTAAATTATTTTAAAGTATCAATGCCGATTTTTAGAGAAATTTATTAAATAAAATTTGGAGGGATTTCTATGGATTTGACGAATTTCAAGACATTTCACCATATTTGAGGGATTCTTATGTTCGCAAATAGTTTTTAGAAGATTTTAACATATTTCATGAGATTTAAAGGATTTCAACGAAATTCAACGTTTTTAGGATATTTGAAAAGATTCGAAAGTATTTCAGTCTTCAGATAAGGATCGTATCCACCTCTATTTCCCGATAGAAAATAGAAAATTGAAAAATAATCCCATACATCTTTTTAATTCACCTATCCAATATTTAAATTTATGCAATTTACGAGATTTTAATAGCACCTTAACTATATACTTTTTACCTATTCTCGGCGAAATAACTATACATCCTAAACATTTTTACGGTCCACAATTCCTTTTCCTCCTTTACTTTGGAAGTCCATTTTAGCATAATAATACTAAAGGCATTTCGAAATAACACCCTTACGACGAAACCCCATTTACTTCGAAAACATCAAGTCCGCATTGTGCTCCCTTTACATTTCTGAGTGAAGTGCCCAGACTTTGCGGAAAAAACTTCGCTTTATAACCGACGTAAAAATGATCCCTGAAGGGTTAAACATAGGCATCAGCTGCGTCGGAAACCAAAAAGTTGATTTTACAACGAAAAGTAGTTGAATCCTCCAACAAAGCAGAAGTATTTTTAATGAAAAAGGTGAATTTTGTATACAGAAGTTTAATTTCCTACCATAAAACACCAATTTTCAAGAAAAGAGGTAATTTTTTAACTAGATAGTTGAATTTGAAAACGCGAAGATTAATTTTTTTTTACCAAAAATGACGAATTTTCAAGAAAATTAAGTCACTTTATAACTAAATAAATTAAACCAAAGGTGTGATTCTAGTCCCAATTTTATTGGATTAATTTAAACAAATATTTGTTTCGTTTCTACATTTCTTTGGCTGAATTATTGAATTTTGGAACAAAAAAAGAGCAAACCAAACTAAACATTAAGTGGTTCAGTTTTAAATTAAAAGAACTAATTTTCAATCGAAAAAATCGAAAAGACGAATTTTCGACGAAAACGTTGCATTTTCAACTTGAGAATATGAATTTTCAACGAAAAGTTAATTTCGAAGCATTCAGTCTAATTTGCAACAAAAAAATGATTGTATTTTCAGTTAAAAAAATAATTTTTTACAAAAAACAAAAGTGTAATTAAATTGGTGAATTTGCAACCAAAAAAATAAGCTTTTAACAAAGCACTTCAACTTTCAACCAAGTAGTTAAATATCCAAACTAAAATAATGAATTTTCAACGAACAAAAATGAATTCTTAACAAAAAATATAATAGTTCACATTTTAACAAAAAAGATTTGAATGTAACAGGGAAAACAGTTATTCGCTAAAAACCCCACAAAAACTAGTTGTTTAACAAAATACTTGAGTCCTCAATAAAACAAATTAATTTTTAACCGAACAGTTGAATTTATGAGCCAAACAGAAAAATTGTCAACAAAACAATTAAAATTTGAACCAAATAAGAACCAATATAATAACCTAATAAAAAATTTTAAAGTAAACTTTTCAACCAAAAAGAATGAACATTTAACTGAAAGTAATTAAATTCTCTTATTGGCTTCTATTAATGTGCAGAATTTTTAAAAACAAAACCCACAAAACCCATCGAACAACCAAATTGGGCACCAAAAAAAAAATAAAAAATTGAAGAATTGAGATTAAATTTAAGTGTAAAACCGTGCAATCAACGTGTCAGTCAACGGTAAGTCAAGTGTGAGAAACAGCGTGGGGGCGCAACTCTCACTTTGTTAGTTGCAACAGGTTGCGTCATACGTCTAAGTCCATCAAAATTAATTCATGCGGCCCTTTTTTTTACCCTTCTTGAATTTTCGACACCACCCTGTTTAAGATCTCTGAAGTGAATATGAGGCCTGCAATGTTAATTTTGATCACTCTTAATTAATAATAATAAATAATAAAAAAGCTTTTCACAATAACACCCCACACATAAAATAAATAAATAAAAAACCTTCCAGACAAGATTTGCCTCTACATCAATCAGGGTGGCCTTAAGTCAGGGAAAATCTATAAATCATAGAAAAATCAGAAAAACTAATGGTCAGGGAAAAATCAGGGATTTGTAAAAAAATAGTGCAAGAGTCAGGGAATTTCGATAACTGTCAGGGGTAATCAATTTTAAACGAAATCTTTCTTGTTCGAAAATTGAACTATTTCGTTTTAAATAAACTGTTTTTTATTTTAAATAAAAATATTTTCTGATTAATATATCTACTATTAATAATGATGCATTGATCTTTGAAAAATCATCTCTTTTTGTTATACCATCAAAAATAATTTTGTTGTTGAAGATTTATTTTTTTATAGAAAATTAATTTTTGTAACTGTATATTAACCAATTCCAATTGTCGTTTTGTATTTTAGTGGAAGTTTCATCTCTTTGATTGAAAATTAGACTATTTCGTTGAAAAATCGTTTTTTTGTGTGTTAATTTTCTATATTTTAGTTAAAAATGCAACTGTTTGGTTCAAATGAATTTTCTTGATTGAAAATTAATATATTCGGATTAAAAAATTAACTGTTTGGTAGGAAATTGGTCTTTCGGCTTGAAAGTTCAATAATTTGCATGAAGCTTTTTTTTCTTCATGACTAAAAAATCTCTGTTTAATGAAGATTCCTTTTTCGGGAGAAAAATTTATCTTCTTCGTTGGAAATTGGAATAAAAATGTCTTTTTTCGTTGAAAATTATTTTTTGTTTGCAAGTTTTCCTTTTATATTTGTGGTTCAAAATTTATCTATTTTAGTTAATAATTCAAGTGTTTGTTTTTAAAAATTGGTGTTTTTTAGTAGAAAATTAATATTGTTGGTTGCAAATTCGTCTTTTTGCTTTTAAAAGTAATCGCTTTTAGTAGAAACTTCTTTTTTTCGAACTATTAAATAATATCTTTTTTGTTAAAAGCTTATATTTTTTTGTTGAAATTGCTTCAGATTTAGAATTGAAAACTTTTTTGATTGATGTATCTACTATTGCATTATTCGTTCAAAATTATCTTTTTTTGTTGAATGATAAAAATTCATTTTTCTTTGAAGATTAATTATTATAGTTGAAAGTTTCTCATTCTTTAAGAAATTCATTGTTTAAGAAATTCTTTTTTTTTGTTGGTGCTTTTTTTGGTTGAAATTTAATCTGCTTGGTTAAAAATGTGTCTTTTTGTTCTTAAATATAAACTATAAACTTTAGAATTAAAATCTTTTTTGAATGATGTATCTTCTATTGTATTATTCGTTCAAAAATTTATCTTTTTTTTGAACCATAAAAAATCATTTTTCTTTGAAGATTCATTACTGTAGTTTAAAGTTTCACATTGTTTAAGAAATTCAGATACTTTATTGCAAAAATTCATTGTTTTTGTTAAAATTTAATCTGCTTGGTTAAAAATTCGTATTTTTGTTTTGAAATCTAAAAGATTGCATTTTTTTTTGAAAATTCATCTTTGCAGGATAAAAATTCACATTCGTATATTTGAACAGGAATTTCGCCCTTTTTGATTTAAAACCCATCTTTTTCGGGTGAAAATCGATTGTTTTCTCAATAATTTAATTAATTGGTTGAGAATGTCTCGTAAAATGCAACAATTTTTGATTTTGTTACAAATTCAACTATTTTATTGAAAATTTAACTATTTTTTTAAATTCATCTGCTTTGGTAAAAAATTCAAACGATTATTTAAAAATTCGTTAATTTGAATTAAAAATTCGTCTTTTTTGGTTGAAATCTATGAATAGGTAAGAAATTTTTTTAATTTAATCTCGAGTTTTTTGTCTTATTCCGCTCTTTATGCAAAGAAGTTTTTTTGTGTACATCAGTGGCAGAATTCCATTGGTGTAAAATTAGTCAAATTTCAGGCGAAGTTTTTGAAATGAAAGAGGTATAAATGTTTACTGAACCAACAGCCGGAAGTGGAAATTTAAATTATGCTCGAAATTATGGTCACATAAAATCATCCAATATTATTTTATTATTTAATATTGTTTTACTGAGAAAAAGAGATTCTTTCATTTAAAGAAAATTTCTTTATCTAGGATAAAATGAATGTTTTTCCTCGATTCAAAGAATTTTTGATTTTTGATTTTTGAATGAAAAAAGGGAAAAACGAAACAGTTTGGAAGCACACTTTACAGAAAATTCCTTCCTAAAAATAAAACAAGCCCTAGTAAATTAAATGAGGCTTTTATGAAGGATGTAATTTGGGTCAAAAATAAACTCCGAAGCCAAGAGTGATTGCTTTAATTTTTCAGAAAGTTGATTAACACACCGAAAATGTGAGCAATTCTCTCTGAAACACGCCCTCTGGAAATTATAGAGCGTTCCTATCAGCACAAAATGAAATTCCTCATTCTATGGTCCATTACAATGAATCTAGAATCCACAATCTATATATATATATCCATATGCAATATATGTATATTGGGATCGTAGAGCATTTATGTTCTTATCCATTTTGGGCGAACGGCCAGAATTTCGTAAGTCTGCCCGCACATCTGCTTCGAATATGTAACGCCGTTTTTCATCGAGTATAAAGCCCCAAAGTACGTACTGACGCCTGTGTTTATAAACAGAGCCACTCACTAAATCTGGAGGGAATTTGTCAAGAATTTGAGACATTTGAGCTCTATGCAGTATTTAAGAATTACCGCGGCAAGATATATTTGTTTTTTAAAGGGCAAGACAAAAATCTGCCTTAGCCTTGACGCGAACCGGGAACGCCACTGTAGATTGCATTAACTAACGCTCTACTCAGGAAACACTCATAAATTACGTAAAACATTTTTTGATAATTTTTATACGAATTTGGGGATATAAGAATATATCTTCAAATCTTTAAAAACCCCTTGAAATCGTTTAAAGCTTCTGGAAATTTCTTAGAATTTTTTAAAATACTATACAAATCTTGAAAATCTTTCAAAAATACAGCAATTTAAATTAACTGTAATCTTTGAAATCTGATTAAATGCCTTCAATTCCGTTGAAATTCCTTAAAAATTCTGCGAAATATTTGAAAATCTTGGAAATCTTCGGAAGAGTATTAAAAGCATTTGAAGTCCCTTAATCCCTGTGAATGAATTCATTGAAATTTCGTCCAAATATTATAAAAATCTCTTGCTATTACGTGGAATTAAATGATATTGATGATATTCCTTGAAATTCTTTGAAATTTTTGAATCCCTTGACATCTCCTTGCAATCCTTTTAAGTAGACTTAAATATTTTTACTCCTTTAGAATCCCTTGAACACGTCTTCAAATTCCTTAAATCTAATGAAATTTCTTCGAAGATTTGAAAATCTGTTAAAAAATTTTGTGAATCAATTCTTTGAAATTTTATTTAGAAATCCTTTAAAATTACTGAAATCTTTAAAATCTAATTAAATCCCTTGAAATCCGTTGAAATTCCTTAAAAATCCTGCGAAATATTTGGAAATCTTGGAAATCTTGGGAAATTTCTTGCAATTGTATCAAATATCCGAAAGTCTTAAAAATTATTTTAATTTTTCCAAATTTATTGAAAACTATCCAATTACCTTGAAATATTTTTAAATAGTCTAAAATCTATAGAATTTTTCATATTACCTTGAAATATTTGAAAATATCTTCAAATCATTAAAAGCATTTGAAATCCCTTAATTCCTGTCAATGAGATTCCTTCGAATATTTGAAAATCTGTTAAAAAATGTTTGATTCTTGTGAATAAATTCTTTGAAATTTTATTAAAAAATCCTTTGAGATTCTTAAAAATTCAATAAAAGACCTTCATTGAAAGCCTTTAAATACTTTAAAAAACTGAAACCTTTGAAATCTAATTAAATATCCCTTGAAATCCGTTGAAATTCCTTAAAAATCCTGCGAAATATTTGAAAATCTTGGAAATCTTGGGAAATTTTTTGCAATATTATCAAATATCCTGAAGTCTTTAAAATTCTTTTAAATCTTCTAAATTTATTTAAACCTATTCAATTACCTTGAAATATTTTTAAATAGTCTAAAATCTTTAGAATTTTTCATATTACCTTGAAATATTTGAAAATCTCTTCAAATCATTAAAGGCATTTGAAATCCCTGATTCCTGTCAATGAATTCATTAAAATTCCGTCCAAATATTATAAAATATCTTTCTATTCTGTGGAAAATAATGATCTTAATGATATTCCTTGAAATCCTTTAAAATTCCTTAAATATAATGAAATTCCTTAAATTTAATGAAATTCCTTCGAATTTTTTGAAAATCTGTTTAAAAATGTTTAATTCTTGTGAATAAATTCTTTGAAATTTTATTAAAAAATCCTTTGAGATCCTTAAAAATGCATTGAAATGGTTTTTTAGAGCCACTAAAATGCTTCAAAATCACTGTAATCTTTGAAATCTGAATAAATCCGTTAAAAATCCTGCGAAATATTTGAAAATCTTGGAAATCTTCGAAAATTTCTTGCAATATTATCAAATATCCTGAAGTCTTTAAAATTCTTTTTATTTTTCGAAATTTGTTAAAACCTCTTAAATTACCTTGAAATATAATAATATAATATATTCCTGTCAATGAATTCATTGAAATTTCGTCCAAATATTATAAAATCTCTTGCTATCCCGTGGAATTAAATGATATTAATGATAGTTCTTTAAATCCTTTGAAATTCCTTAAATTTAATGAAATTCCTTCGAATATTTGAAAATCTGTTAAAAAATTGTAATTCTTGTGAATAAATTCATGAAAATTTTATTAAAAAATCCTTTGAGATTCTTAAAAATTCAATAAAAGCACCTTCTTTAAAAGCCTTCAAATAATTTAAAATTATTGAATTCTTCGAAAATCTTAAAAAATTCTGTGTTATATGTTGAAATTCCTAAAAAATCCTTTACAATATATAGAAATGTTAAAAATTTTTGAAATAACTTGGAATCTTTTAAAATATTCTAGGATATTTCGAAAGATTGAGAAAAAATTAAAAGATTCTTCCCAAAAATTTTAAGCAATTTGAAAATTTTCAAGCTTCCAAATTTTTTTAGATCGCTAAAAATATCTTTAAAGATTTGAAAATCTCTTCAAATCTTTGGAATCCTTTAAAGTCCTGCAGTTCTTGTAAATAAATTTTTTAAAATTTTGTAGAAATATTGTTAAATCCCCTGTAAAGGTACATGAAATCTGATGATATTCCTTGACATATTTTATGTTCTATGAAATTCTTTGAAATCCCGGAAAAGTCATAAAATGCCTTATTCAGAGCCTTTAAAATCCCTTAAACTTACTAAAATTTTCGTATATCTGGCCAAATTTCGTGAAATGCGTTGAAACCCATTTACATTCCCTAAAAATCGTTTTAAATATTGTAGCTTAACTCGATAAATTTAAAAGAAAAAGTTGAATAATTTTTCTGGCAGCAATAATGTCTAAAATTGTGAACAAACAAATTTTTTTTTTTATATTTTTTTACAGAATTATGGAAAAACTTAAGATACTAATCTAATTATATCAAAACAAAGTTGTTATAACATGATTGGAATCTTTTCGAACCCCCATCCCTCCAAAAGCTGTTACGTAATTTATTGATCATCCCTTATGTCATGTTCGTAAAAAAATTATTTACCCATTGTAATCGTTAAACATCGACTTTTAATTATTTCAGTTTTAAAACTCGGATGTGAACATGCTTAAACATGGTAATAAAGTCTTCCAAAAATTATTTAATATGGCAGAGTTGAGAATTGAGGAGGGGTAAAATGTTACGTCATGGGACTCAATTTAAATGCCTGGCATTGTTGAAATTGGTACAGGAGTGACCTTTGACCCTGAAACTCGTCGACTTCGTCGTCCTCCTCAGTCGTCGCTGTCTCTTTGCTTGCTCCACTCCAGTTCCAGACACCACGAAATAATTCTTGTGGACAAAGAGAGTGCCAGAAAGGTTCAGACAGGCCAAGAAATAAAGAAAAAAAGAAAAACGTGATAAAAAGGGACAGGGAAGAGACGCGTGGAAAAAATTACTGATGTTGTGTTTACTACCTTGTTATTACGAGAGGAACAAACATAGTGCGGTCTTGCATTTTTTGTTACAAGCGCGAGATTGAACATTTTGGTTATTTTAAACTGGCTTTTAGTTCGTGAAAAATGTGATGGAGTGATTTTTGTGAATTTTTTTGTCGAGATACAAAATTGGTTTGTGTTTGTTGAATCATTGAAGTAATTTATAGGTGTTTGCCAAAATTTGACTATTTTAGAGAATGAGATTTTCGCCTGGATTTTCGAAAGTAAACAAAAAATTTAAAACGACTATAATATCTTTTTTATTTTAGCCCACATTATGAACAGTTCGCGAAAATAATTTTGAGTTTTATCCTAAGATAGCAATGCAGCGTGACCAAATAAGAAAACCTGTTGGACCTGTGATTTACATTAAAAAAAAAATTTATTATTAACTCTGCAATATTGAACTCTACTCTTAATTTTTATCTTTTTCAACTGAATGTAAGTGACATCTTTGTATTTAAAATATTTAATAATTGGGGTTAAAGTCATTCAGTCATTTTTTATTTTTGTACTTTTAATATAAAAATAAGTTTCAATTTTAATATACGATGTATGCTATTTGAAATTATTTACAAAGTATATTAAATATTATACTCATGTGTATTGATTAAAGGATTGCGCAGACAGACCTAACGTAAATTGAAAGGACTTTATAATATTTTAATGTATTTGAAATATTTAAGGGTATTTTAAAATATGCTGTTCGATTTTTAAGTGATTAAGGTAATTTAATGGGATTTCAAAGATTTTCAAATATGTTCGGAAAATTACAAAAATTCCAAGACATTTACAAGAACTTTAAGAATTTTCAAGGGATGTCAAAAAATTTGAAATATCTTAGGGGGTATTAATAGACTCCTAAGAATTTTTAATTAATTTCAGTAATTTAATTTAATTTTAAAAGATTTGAAATATTTTAGAGTATTTAAAAAAATTTCGAGGCCCAATCTCAAGAGATAAAACAATGTGAAGGGATTTTAAAGGATTTTAATGATTTTAGGGAATTTTAACCAAATTTTCACGCGGTTGTAAAGAATTTTTGGGACAAATAGTCAATCCCCTTTCCCAATTTCCTAATTTTTTTCATGTCTAGAAGCATTCTATTTTGACAGATTTCAAGGTATATTTGATAGCATTTGCCGCGGATTTCAATAATTTTTTCAGTAATTTCAGGAAGCATCCTCAGTTAACATGAATTTGTTAGGGAATTTCGTAAATATACTAAACAATAAATTCTTTAAATTTTATGGAAAAAAATATTTAAGATAAAACTCATACCACCTTACCAGCTGAAAATGTTTTCTCAATCGGACAATAGGCTCAGTTCATTTATTTACATGAATTGAGAGATTTTAAAAGATATAAAAGATTTTCAAGTATTTCAAGGTTTTTCCAAAGTTTAAAAAAAAATTTAAACCTTTAAGCTATTTTAAAATATTCTTAGGATCAATCTTGAGAGATTAAACAAATTTCAATGAAACGGTTTTAAAAAATCAAGAAGGTTTTTTAATATTTTAAAAGATTTCATTTTTTAGGAAACTTTAAAAGGTCTCAAGAAATTTTAATAAATTTTTCTGGACTTCAGCAAATATCAGTTTCATAAAATTCCACGGAAGTTTATAAGATTTTAATTGATTTCCATTAATTTATTCACAAGAAGTAAGGGATTTCGTAGAATTTCAAAGAAATATAAAATATTAAAAGATTCAAAATTTAGACGCTTTTTTGCAATCTTGGAATTTGTTTAAATTAATTTGAAATTTTTCCTGAATTCTTTTAAATTCTTTTCAATTTTTCGAAAGTCACTTTATTTTTATTTTTTTATTCAATTGATTTTTTAAGCTGTTATCATTCATCCTGAAATATTTGAAACTCACATTGAATTCTTAGGCATTTCAGCGAATTCTTTTTAATGCCCTCGAATTTTTCTAAAATTATCTCAAACTTACTTTATTCTAATGAATTCTGACATATTTTTGAATCATTTTCAATTCACTTCATTTTTTTAATTCACCTTGAATTTGTATGAATTCTTGTTATTTCACTTAAATTTCCTATAAATTTATTCTATTTTTACTAAAATCCTGACATTTATTCTTTCCAACCCATTCAAATTATTTTAAATTTAAATTGAATTATTCTGAATGTTCACGAATCAAATTGTTTAGAAATTAGTACCTTTAGTGACTACTCTTAGAAAAATAAATAAAAAATTAAAAACAAAATTAATTCGTTTTATCAAAGATTCAAGATTGACAAAAAAAATGGTTTAGCTGAATCTCCTCTTCTAAGAAAATGTAGCTGTGTTAGCTAGAAATTGAGGTAACACAGCTATATTTTCTTAGAAGACGAAATCCAGCTATACGTTTAGCTGGGACAACTAAACTATTTTTTTCATTGAATATTAAAAATGTTACAAAGTAAGAATTCTGGTCTTTAAATATTAAGGGCCAGATAAAATGATAAATTAGAACCAAATGAAGGGAAAGTCCGGGAATTTTGAATATAAATTGTCTGCTCCCACCCTGTCAAAATTTGAGTAGTTCTTGATTTATTTAACAGGTCATTTACTGTTCACTTCAGATCCTTCCAGCACAAATTGAACTGCATGGAAATTTCCTTCTCCACCTTTCGTTGAACCATCGATCACCGCTTCTCTTTTCTTCAGGTAGAGAAAGAATAGTCGGTAACCCTGATTCAGGTCATCTCTTGTCCATCCAGACAGAACCAAGTAGTAGTAGGAAGTTAGGAACTCAAATCGTAAAACGTAAAACGTAAAACGTAGGTTCGGCGTAGTAGATACGTAGCACGATCTGCGCGTGGCAATACTACTATGTAGTATAGCGGTGAAGATGACGAGAGCATTCGTGAAGGGGAAAAGGGTGGGAGGGAGGTGAGAAGAGAAGAAATACAGAGGGCAAAGTTGGTGTTCCGGAGAAGGAGAGTGCATAGAGGCTAAACCTTAGATGTCAGTGACCGGAGCGTGACCCCAAGATCATTGCACCACTACCGCCTTCAACTCGCTCTTCTCTCTGTCCGTCCATCCGTCCGTCCGTTCCTTATCCTTTTCTTTCTACCTCACCCTTCTACCTATCTACAATTTCTCTCTTTCTTCCCTTTTTCCATTTCTTCCCTTCTATTCTTCTCGTCTTCTCTGGTTTTTTTTGTTCTTTTTTTCTTCTTTAAATTTCACTTTTGGTGTCGTTCCGCATTGTTTTTGGGTCCTTTGTTCCATGGACGAAACGTACTTCCTTTCAGTGCAAAAGCTTTCTAGGCTAATTGAGTAATTTCCAATATTTTAGAGCAGAGTTAGAAATTTATAGTGCGAGGAATGGGGAAATATGTTTTAGTAGATATCATTCAATTTTAATAATTTTTTTTATTATTATTATTAATATACGAATATTGCTTGGTTATTATGCCCCCAGAATGAGAGCAACCGATTCAAGTAAAAAATATTGCATTATTTTTAATTTAAACGCTTTAAAATTATAATGTATTTGGTTTTTCATTAAATTTGGGACAAGTTTGCAAGAATAGATTTTTGAAATAGAATTCTGCAGTTTATTTTTAAAAATTAAACAGAAATTAGATTTTTTATGTTTTGTCAGTCAAATATTCGAATAAGTCAAATTTCGGTTTAACCTTTTAAACAATTTTTCTCCAAAAATGTGTAATTTTGATTTTTAAATTGTATTAACCTAAAAAAAATCAATTCGGTTTGTTTTCCAGTTCGATTTTTTTACTATTTCAAAAAATCAAATGTCCCAAGCGTCTTTAGTAGATATCATTTTATTTTATTAATTTTTTAATTGCATTATTTTTAATTTAATTGCTTTAAAATTATAGTTTATTTGTTTTTTATGAAAGTTTGGACAAGATTGCAAGAATAGATTTTTAAATTGTAATAACTTGAAGAAATAAATTCGGTTTGTTTTCCAGTTCGATTTTTTTTCTATTTCGAAAAATCACATGTCCCAAGCGTATTTAGTGGATATAATTTTATTTTATTATTTTTTTAATTGCATTATTTTTAATTTAAACGCTTTAAAATTAGTTTATTGGTTTTTTCATTGAATTTTGGACCCGTTTGCAAGAATAGATTTTTGAAATAGAATTCTGCAGTTTATTTTTAAAAATTAAAAAGAAATTAGATTTTTTATGTTTTTTCAGGCGAATATTTGAATAAGTTGAATTTCGATTTAACCTTTGAATCAATTTTTCTCCAAAAAAGTGTAATTTTGATTTTTAAATTGTAATAACCTGAAGAAATCAATTCGGTTTGTTTTCCCGTTCGATTTTTTTTTCTATTTCGAAAAATCCAATGTCCCAAGGGTATTTAGGGGATATCATTTTATTTTATTAATTTTTATAATTATTATTAATTATAAACTAATATTTCTTTGTTATTATGCCCCCAGAATAAGATCAAGCGATTCAAGTAAAAAATACTGCATTATTTTAAATTTAAACCCTTTAAAATTATAGATGATTTGTTTTTTTCATGAAATTTTTGACACGTTTGCAAGAATAGATTTTTTTAAATATAATTCTGCAGTTTATTTTTAAAAATTTCAAAGAAATTAGAGTTTTTATGTTTTTTCAGTCGAATAAGTCGAATAAGTCGAATTTCGATTTAACCTTTGAATGAATTTTTCTCCAAAAAAAGTGTAATTTAGATTTTTAAATTGTAATAACCTGAAGAAATTAATTCGGTTTGTTTTCCAGTTCGATTTTTTTCTATTTCGAAAAATCCAATATCCCAAGCTTATTTATTGGATATCATTTTATTTTATTAATTTTTTAAATTATTATTATTAATATACTAATATTGCTTGGTTATAATGCCCCCAGATGGAGAGCAATCGATTCAAGTAAAAAATATTGCATTATTTTAAATTTAAACTCTTCAAAATTATAGTTTATTTGGGTTTTCATTAAATTTTGGACACGTTTGCAAGAATAGATTTTTAAAATAGAATTCTGCAATTTATTTTTAAAAATTAAAAAAAAATTAGATTTTTTATGTTTTTTCAGTCGAATATTCGAATAAGTCGATAGAATAAGAGTCGAATAAGATAAAGAAATTTTAGATCTGATATATTTAAATTTCTCTAAAAAAATCTTTGTATTTAACTTATTTTAAAAAAATCATTTGTTGCAGATATTTAAAAAATACTAATTGTAACTAGATTAAAAAAATATATTATTGTCCTCTGGATAAAAATTTTACGTACAACAAATTTGCCGTCTTTTTTGTAACAATAGAAATTTTCTTTTAAATTGTTTTTTTTAAATGCAAAAAACAAACAGAAGATATTTTCAGATCGGAAAAAAGAATTTTTAGCTGTTATGGGTCTATTGTATACTTAACCTCATAATTGACCAATTTTTATAATGATTGAAGAAATTAAGGCAAATTTGCTAATGATTAATTGTGACTTAGAAGGAAGGGGTTAAAAATTAAACAATTTAAGTTTTTAAATTTTCTAAATTGAAAAGTGTTGTATAATAATATTATATATTATATTATATTATATTTCAAAAAAACTCATCAAGTCTTAAAGAAAGGAAGGATGCGAAATATGCAAATTTTCACTAAGATTTACAAAATTTTAAACACAAATTCAAATTTTCAAAATTCATCATTTTTTATTTGGAAGCGTTAGAAATTATACAAGTTCGAATTTTAAACCTTTAGAATACGTTAGATGTTTTAAGTGACGAACTTTCATTCAGAGTTTTATAAAAAAAAAATAAAGCTAAATTTAGAAAAAAATTCGCCTTTAAAATTACATTCGAATTTTATTTTTGTATTTATTTTTTATCCTGTTATAGAAAAAAATCTGTACCGTAATTCATGTATAGAATACCTGAAAAAACCAAGAATATAACGGGCATATTTTGTGCTTGTCCAAATTTGTTCGTTAGATTCTTTGTTTTATTTTCTAGAATTCTATACATTAACTTTATTATTTGAGGTTAAATAGAATTTGAAATTTCATTTTAATCTTATTTAAATGTCTTAAATTTTAATCTCAATTCATTCCCATAATCTGCCCATTTTATACCCGCAAAGAACAGAAAGTAACTGTAATCAGTAGAAAAGTCATTTTTGGTAGGACGTAATTTGCACAGTAGCAGTGAAAAAAATAATGTTGTCAGACGTGTGCCAATTTTTAAGTGGAAACGGAATTTATACGAAGACAGTAAATAAACTGTAAGTAGAAAAGGCGAATTATAGCAAGACATGATAATTGAAACTACTTTTTTTCTTATTTGGTCGTTAAATTACTTTAAGGCAATTATTGTTTATTTTAAGTCAAAGAAATTTTATGGTGTTTTTTAAGATAAATATTTTTTTTAAGTAAGCCATCAATTTTCTTGGTCCGGTTTTTATTTGTTGTATAAAATATTTCGCTGCTCATAAGATCATTTATTCTGATATAGATGGAACTTTAAAAATGCTCTTTTTGTGCAACGCTTTGAGAGCAATTTATTAAACTTGCCTTCATTGAACGTTATTGCATTGCGATTTTTATATTACGTAATTTACATATTTTTCATTTAAAACTCGCTATGGTTCGCTAGATAGCAACTCACGAGAATTATTATTCCATACTCCCTGCGGCCCAATTCGCCTCTGCACTGGACTCCAAGTAGATATACATTTTTTACCCGATTCTCAGAGAGACGAATATTTAGTTATTTACCGTACACAACTGCATTTTCCATTTTTGCATTTTTTTGTCTCATGAATTGTTGAAATATTCATGGTAAAGCTAATATTTTAATTTGATAAATAGTCGCGTTTTAATGTATTTACTACAGAAATTAAATCATGTAGATAAATAATTACAATATTATTTATTATTTTAAAATTCGTCTCTTTTAGAATTGTTGATTCTCAGTATTGAAAGATTCACCATGCATTTTAATAATGAAAATGTAGTAATTTAGCTGCAGAGCAGGATTTAAATGAAATGAGATAATCTGCGTGTCCATACAACTTTTAATTAATTTTCATAATTGACAAATGGAAATTTAATAGTGTAATTTTTTTCATATGGACATTTTAATAATCCCATTTCACTGCTCTAAAAAAATTATTCAATTTTACTTTATCTTCATATATAATGTGGATGCATATATGTATACCAACTCGTTTCATCCAAATTTTTAAGTCAATTAACTGCTTGTACATGTTATTGCCAAAGGGCATTATGAATTTCTCTGTCTCTGTAGATTTATTAAACTTTCATAAATAATCTTCCTGCTTCGGAAGAGCATTATTTCCGGCAAGTTATTTTGTGTTGAAAATATTCTAATTAAAACATGAATGCGATTTGATAAAAATAATTTTGAGTTCAAGAAGTCTTCATAACTTTTTTCAAATTTATTCATTTGTAGCTTTAAAGTTCGCGTTTCGTGTAATTAATTACTTATTGCAGAAAATACAGTTAGCTAAATCGTTTTTTAAAGTTGTTCTCAAACATGAAAGTATAAATTAATGCACTGGTAATGTGAAATCAACCAAATTTACATATTTGAAATGGAAGGCCGACAAAGTGAAAAATGTATAATTATTTCAAAATGAAACGAATATTTTATTCCATAAACGGTATTAATAATAAATTAAAAATATTCTTGACCACATTTCGGGAATAAAAAAAAGACGTCAACGGTAGTCTAAAACGCATTTTTAATAAGAAAATTAATGACGGAATTTTACATCTTTTTTCATTTTATTTTATTTAGAATTAAGAGCGATACCAAATTTTTTTAGATATTTCAGTACAAAAGCTGACAAAAAAAAGTTTAAAAGAAAAACTCATCAAGTCATAAAGAAAGGAAGGATGCGAAATATGCAAATTTTTTATTAAAAAGAAAAAATGAACTTTTATTATGATTAAAAATTTCAGTCTTAATTTAACGAAGCAAGATTTTTTCGCTGGAATGATTAATTGTTATGTATTTCACTCTTTTATGTTGCTAAACTAAATGCTTGGAATGTAAACTTCCTGTAAACTTAAAATTATTTAAAGAAGAGTTTCATTCATTTTATCATTATTTACGTAAGATTTAATCTTCAGAATAGCTCATGGGGGGGGGGGGGGGGTCAAAAACATTTTTAATTAAAATTTTTTCTTTTAATCCTTTTTTAAAATTTTTTATTTAAACCTTTTTTGAGCTTTTGACTTTTTTTTTTTTAATT
>JAAAKG020075735.1:0-17056 GCA_010014905.2 Druon quercuslanigerum | reverse complement strand
TGATATTTTTAAATAAAAAAATAATCATTAAAAAAAATATTAACAATTTTCCAACAAATTTAGGTTATATGTGTGTGTTTGACCTGAAAATAATATTTTTTTAATCATTAGATTTATATCCCATGATTTTTGATTAAAATAATAACATTTTTCAAGCCTGAACAATTTTGGATTTTGTCATTGATTTTCGTCGTAAATAGTCTTATTTATTTTAGTCTTATTAAAATTGGAATTTTCAAATAAAACTCATTATAATTTCAACAAGATTCAGAATCTTTAAAAACTTTTAGGTTATATGAGTGTTTTTTGTTGAAAACTGATATTTTGAATGTATAAAAAATTATGATTCAAAGAAGATTCACAATTGTGGTCGTTATAATAAAAGAAAAAAATTCACGATTTTTTCCCGGTTCGCAAACATTTTTCACGGTTAATAAAATAAAAAAAATTATAATTCTTAAGCTAGACATTTTTCCATTTGATACAATAAAAAATAAACTACAAATAACTACAAACAAGACAAACTACTCAGAGTGAAACTCTTGAATTTTTAACTATAAAAATTGTACTTTAAGAATTTTCCAATTAAAAAATATTTTCAAATTCTCAATAACTTACATGTATAAAATAGAAGATACTAACAAAAATATAAATCCACGTTATCATTTTCAATGCTCTAAATCAAAAATCAATCAACGAACTTTAATATCTTCATAATTATATTATTTTTAAGGAATTTAAAGCTAGAAATATTAAAGAAAAAATTTTTCTCAATTGAACACTACTTAAATTAGAAGACAAATTATTTTCATTTTAAATATAGTTGAAACATCCTTGAAAACCTTCAAAATTTCGTTTTAAATTATTCAGAAATTATAATTAAAAAAACTTCCTTAAAATTTTCATGTATAAATAACAATTAAACACTTATTACTTAATTTTAAGAGATATTTAGAAGTTTTGAAAAGATTAAAAGTTTTAAAAAAATGTAGATTTTTTCATATTAAAAGAAAATTTAGAAGATTTTCAAGAATTGTGCAAGGTTTTTTGAGGAGAAAAGTTTTCTTAAGTTTCCTAGGAAAATTGCAAACGATTTTTCATTTTGAAAAATTATCTTAAGAGAATCTTAAAAAAGATTTAAAAATATATTTACTGAATTTTCGTATAATTTGTTAGAAACTCCTGCAAATTAAAAAAATTTTAATCTTCTAGATACTATTTTTTTACATTTTTAAAAATCTTTTAAACCCTTTTTAAATATCCACTTAAAATAATTTTTCAAACTGAAAAAGAATTAAAAAATTTCCTATTAATCTTAAAATAATGTTTTTTATTATTTTAAAACATTTTAAAATTCTTCCAAAGCTTCTAAATTTTTTATTTGAAATCTGCAAAAATTTACATTTTGTTTTAAATTAGGATTTGGCTATTTGCAACAAAATTATTTGACATCATTTCAAGTTTTAAACTAATTTTGAGTCTTTTCAAATAATAAGTGTTTTTTTTTATTTATACATCAAAATTCAACACTTTCACTCACAAATAATTTTTTTTAAATACAACAATTAAAATTGTAATCTTCAATAATTATTCTTTTTCTTAAGTAAAAAATGTCGAATTGAATGGGTTAAAAATTGAATATTTAAAACTGAAACAATATTTTAAATTAAGTAAAAGCCTTTAATTACGAATATATTATTATAAAGTATTTTTAATTTAAATGTAATTTATAAATTTTCAATCAGACGTTCACATTTTTAATGACAAAGAATTTGGAATTGAAACCGTTTAATTTTGAACCTCAAAATTCAGAAATTCTTAAATTTTAAACGGATTTAAAATTTTCTTCTGAAATAAATTACTGTTCACTTTTTAATACTTAAAAGGACAAATCCATTTGAAAAATATATTTATTTATATTTAGAGTTGATAAAATAAAAATGGTTTTACATAAAAATTTCAGCTTCAAACGCTTTTAATTTTTTATTTTTCAAGTATTAAAGACAGCATTTAAAAAATCTTCAATTAAAAAATATATGCTTAGAAATAAAAATGGAAAATTCTGTAATTTAAAGATTTGGAAGTTTTAATAAAGAGACATTAAATTTCGAAGAAAATAAATAATTTTTAGACAATTTTAGGTTACTTTGGCGCTCTAAATCAAAAACTGATATTTTCAAAACAGAAATCATTACAGTTTTCGATCATGATAGTGGTTTTTATTGGAAATTGATATTTTAAATAAAATTATGTTTCAAAGAAGATTCAAACATTATTAAAAAAATTTATGGTATGTTAAAATTTTTCATTAAAAATCGGTAAAATATTTTGTATACAAACAAATTTTGTATGATACTAATTTTATATTTTAATTTAAAAATTATGTGAGAAAATTTTGTTTTTACTTAAATTTAAATTACGTACCTAAATCCATTATTACTGCAGTCATGCCATCACCAAGAAGAATATTTGCAGTCTTTAAATCTCGATGTGCAAGAGGTTCCGGTTTTGCTTCGTGAAAAGCCTTCACTGCTTCGCAAATTTGTAAAAAAATATTTAAAACGTCAATTGGACTCAAAAACTCGCTAGTTTTGGCTCTCCTTTCCAATTCACTAGCCAAAGTTCCCCTCTGGAAAATAATTTACTAAAATTAATGTAAAGAAAAGAAAAGAAAACAATTTTAAAGTCACCAGTAGAATCTACCAAAAAAATTCCGCTACTTTACGGATTTTTAGTTTATAACCATTTTTCCGTCAAAATAAGCATTAAAAAATGTAAATTCTTGATTTTTAAGATTGCGGGGAAAAATGAAAACAATTAAAAGGGACAATAACTAATATTTTCAAGTCAAGTCTAAAATTTATATTTTCAGGTTGAAAATTAGACTTTTTTTGTAGAAAATTTAACTATTCTTTTGAAAATTAATTTTTTGTGTGTGAAATATCATATTTTCTAGTTGAAAATGATTTTATTCTGGTGAGAAAATACATCTCTTTTGGTTGACATTTCATATATTTATTTTGCTAAAAATGCAACTCTTTGCAGAAAATTATTCTGTTTTGGTTGGAAATTATTTTGATGTTGTTTGAAAATTCATCCCTTGGTAGAAATTAAATTTTTTTTCGTGAAAAATAAAATGGTTTGGTAGAAAATAATTTAGTTTTGACCTAGGATTTAACTGTTTTGTTGAAAATTTATCTCTTTCGTTGACAATTAATTTAGTTATTTAACATTTTAATGCTTCAATTGAAAAATCAAGTTTCTGAATACAAATTTAACTATTTGCTTCTGAACGAACTTTTTTGTTAAAAAATGCATCTCATTTGGTGGAAATTTAATTTTTGTTATTGTTACAAATGAAACTTTTTAGTGGAAAATTAAATTATTTGGTTGAGAATTAGTTTTTTTTTATTTGAAAGTTTATCGCTTTTGGTTTAAATTTATTTTTTTGCTTAAAATACAACTGTACCGTTCAAAATTAATCTGCTCTGGTTATTAAGTTTTAAATGAACCACTTAAAATTGCATACTTTCAAATTTGAAAGGTTTAAAGTTAAAAAATGATGTTTTCATGCAATAATAATTAAAGTGATAATATCAGGAATCGTAGGTTTTTATCTATTCTGCTTTTTACACCTATTTTCGAACAACTACCCCCTTCCCCCTTTTTTATCAAATATGTAACAAGCAAAATAATTAAATCCTTAACCAAAACAGATTAATTTTTTTACGGAATAGTTGTATTTTTAATAAAAAAATTAAATTTCTAATAAAAGAGATGACCTAAAAAAAAATATATTTCAACTCAAAAATATAAATTTTAACCAAAAAACTTATTTTTCAACTAAATAATTCAATTCTAAAAAGAAATGTTGAATTTTCTATCTAAAAAGACCAATTTCCTAAAAAAAGCTTCGCATTTTCAGCCCCAAAATATGAATATAAACAGTTTTTTTAAACCATATATTTGGATTATCAACAAAATACTTGAATACTTCACCAAATCACACTACTTTCTACCAAATATTTACATTTTTGATACAAAAATTAAATTTCTACCGAAGGAGATAAATTTTCAACAAAAAAATCAATTTGGAAACAAATAGTTAAACTTTTATCGAAAAAGCTGATTTTTCAATCAAAAAATGTAAGTTTTAATTAAACAAAAAAGTTCGTCTTTAACCAAATAGGTAAATTTTCATCTAAATAGTTGAATCCTTAACCAAAAAACATTAATTTTCTACAAAACAGTTGAGTTTTTCACTAAAAATAAAATTTCAAGCTAAAGAGATAAATAAAAAAACAATATTTGTTAACACGAAAATACGATTTATCACAACAACAAAAATTTTGCGAACAAAAAGTTTAATTTTCTACAAAAAAAGTTGAATTTTCTATCCGAAAATGTGAATTTTAAATTCAAAAGTTTTCTTTCGACCAAATAGATGAATTTTCAACAAAATAGTTAAATCCTTAAACGAAACGGATTATTTTTTTACGAAAACGTATTTTTAACAGCAAAAATTAATTTCTACTATGAGTAGAAATGATTTAAAAAAATTTGTATTTTCACCAAAAAAGTTATTTTTTAACCAAATAGATGATTTTTTTTAACAAAATAGTTAAATCCTTAATCGAAACGGATTATTTTTCTACAAAACAGTAGCATTTTTAACAACCAGAAATTAAATTTTTAACAAAAGAGATGAATTAAAAAACCAATTTTTTTAACAGGAAAATATGATTTTTTTCAACAAAAAAATTATTCTGCAAACAAATAGTTTAATTTTCTACAAAAAAAGTTGAATCTTCAACCTGAAAATATAAATTTTAAACAAAAAAGTTTTCTTCCGACCAAATAGATGAATTTTCAACAAAATAGTTAAATCCTTAAACGAAACGGATTAATTTTTTACGAAAACGTATTTTTAACAGCAAAAATTAATTTCTACCATTAGTAGAAATGATTTTAAAAAATTTGTATTTTCACCAAAAAAGTTATTTTTCAAAAAAAGTTAATTTGCAATCGAATAGGTGAAATTTTTAATAAAATATTTGAATCCTTAACCAACACGGAATACTTTTCTTCAAAACAGGTGCATTTTAAGACCCAAAAATTACATCTTAAATAAAAGAGATTAATTCAAAAACTAAATTTTTTAACACGAAAATATGATCTTTTACAAAAAAAATATTAGTTTGCGAACAAATAGTTTAATTTTCTACAAAAAAGCTGATGTTACAATAAAAAAATGTGAATTTTCAACAAAAAAGTTATTTTTCAAACGAATGGATTAATTTTTTAAACAGAATAGTTGAATCCTTAACCGAAACGGATTAATTTTCTATGAAACAGTTGCGTTTTTAACAACAAAAAATAAAATTGATAGCAAAAGAAATGAATTTTCAAATAAACAAAAAAAAAGATTAAAAAAAAAAGTTAATTTGCACAAATAATTTAATTTTTAATCAAATTGTTGAATTTTGAAACTAAAAAAAATGTACAAAATACTTTATTTTTTTACAGAACAGCTGAATTTTCAAACCAAAAATATGATTTTTCAACAAAAAAGGTCATTTCTAACTGAACAGACGGATTTTATACAAGCGATGATAAAATTTCTATCAGAAGACATGATTTTTTAAACCAAAAAGATGAGTTTTTTAACAATAGAGTTAAAGTTCAACCTGCAAATATGAATTTTTAACAAAAAAAGTTTATTTTCAACCAAATAGAAGTTACATTTTGTAACAAACTGTTACTATTTTAAATGAAAAATTCGAATTTTCTAGGCAAAATTATACCTGGGAAATTTAGAAATACTATAATAATGAAGCGCAAAGGTTCAAAACTAAATAATTTTAAATTTGGGGCCTTGAAAAATAGATTTTTGTTATCAACTATTTAAAACTGCTAAATTAAAAATTTGAATTGTATAAACTTAAGAAATTCTGTTTTAATTTAATATCAAGAAACATTTAAATTCACAAAATCAGGTATTACGCACTCTGTCCCCAATTGCTCTCTATAAACTATCCCCTATTCTCGAAAAACTTCACCTCTTTCTTCTCAAATATACTACATTTCAAAATACAATAATTGCATTACTCGGAAAATTCTCTAAAAAAAATTAAATGTATGTATAAATAGACGAATTTTGAACCAAATAGTTTAACCCTTAAACAAAAGAGATTAATTTTTTTACCGAACAGTAGCAGTTTCATTCAAAAAAATTTAATATCTACCAAAAGAGATGAACTTCTAAGAAAAAAAAACGATTTCCTACAAAACAGTCGAATTTCCAACCAGAAAATATTATTTTTCAGCCAAAAAGTTTATTTTTAACCATATAAATGAATTTTTAACGAAATACTTGAATCCTTAATTAAAGCGGATTAATTTTCCACTACACAGTTTCATTTTTAACAACAAAAAATTAAATATCTACCAAATGAGATAAATAAAAAAATATAAGTAAACAAATAAATAAAAAGTATAAATGTATGAAATAATTCCTGATGTATTTAATATTTTTAATTGAAAAAATCGGATTTCAAAAAAGATTCACAACTTTTCAACACTATTAAGATGTTTTAAAAAATTTTTTGAATAAAATTGTTTTTAACACAAGGTGAAACAAATGTTTGAATAAATAAATATAATAAAAATATATAATTTGGCAATTTTCAAACTAATATATTCGAGTATTAAATCAAACTTTAAATCTAAAATATTTTTTTTGGACTTTTTTTTAATGATAAATTATGGTACTTTTTAAAAGTGGCAATATTCTTGATTTTTAGAAAATGCTATTTCTGCACAAATATATTATACAGAAAGTAATATACTAATTATTTTATTCTGAAAATATTCTCAAACTCATTAATCATTTCGAATCAAAAGCTTTTTAAATTAAATATATAAAATTAAAAATTTTTTCAAAAGAGGAATGTCGTTGAAAATTGAATAATTTGAAATTGAAACTGTTTAAAATAAAATTAAAAAAGTAAAAGCTCTTAAAATTGAAAAATATAAGACTAGCATTTTAAAAATTGGACAATTTCTTCAGAAATAATTGAAATTTTATTATTTTTAATTTTAAGCGTTCATAATTAAAAATTTTTATTTTGAATTTAAAACTCTCGAACCTGACTAAATTCAGATTAAAATGTCGAAAATGCAATTTCAAATTGTTAAAACTGGAATACTTTTTAATTATATGTTTTAAATTTTATTACTTAAAATTTAAAGGAACTAAAACTGTATCATTTCTGAATAAAGGCATTTAAAATTGAATAATTTGAAATTAAAAAATTGTGAATTCAAATAATTTTGAATCGAGAACGATTAAAAAAGTATAATTTAACATGAAAATGGATTAGATAATAGTTTGTTAAGATCAAAAAATGAATTCGCCGTTATATTCTCTGTTCAAAATGGAAAAAATTCAAACTATAAACTATTAAAATTGAATAATAATTGAAAAAAAACGTTCAAAATAGAAAGTAATTTTAAGTGGTAAACATTAAAAACAAAAACATTTCAGTTAAAGAAAGTTGAATATTGAACATTTCTAAATAAAAAGTAATTTATTTATCAATCCTTAGTTCTCAATTAGTTTTAAATTTATTCAAGAGGATTTCAATTCAAAACTGTTTAATCAGATATCCTTTAAACTTAAAATTGTTCTAAGGCCAAATTGTTTATGGCCTCAACAATTAAACAGTTTTAGAATGACTGTTTTCAATGTTTTGTTTACAATATATTTTCTACAAGCAAAATATTGGATATAATATTTTAGTCATAATATTTTGAGACCAAGATTTCCTTTTACTGAAGTAATTTTTAATTCAAAAACAGAAATATTTCTAAATATTGTTTTTTAAACTGTATACCTTAAAAATTGAATTATTCTTTAGAAAAATTGCCACAGTGAAATAAATAAAAAACATAAATATTTCGAAATACAGCTTCTGGAAAAATTGCAAACTAAACGATTTAAAATTTGACGAGTTGGTTTCTAACAAGAATTAGAAAAACTCCTGGTCAAAAAATAAATTAAATATCCTTTTCCAAGTATCAAAAACATGTCTGATTTCCCGCATTTCCCAGGAAAATTTAAATAAATAATTTCACGTAACTTACATGATAATAAGGAAGGACCAGGAAAACTTCACTAGTCGCGTTTAAAACAGGATCGGCATTTCCCACATGAGCAGAATCGACACATTCGATAATATTCGGATGCTTTACAATCGTGTGATATTCAATTTCTTGCAGAGCTATTCGCTGATCTTCTGGGCCGTGACATATAATTTTTTTTATTGCATATTTCTTGTGCGTTAAAGTATCTTCAACCAAGGAAACTGTACTGAAGCCTCTGAATACAAAAAGACAAATTATGTATGAAAAACTTAATTACAAACAATAGAAAAAATGTCTTTTCTATATTTCCTGAAAATTGAAAGAAAAAAAATAATCATGTGAACAGCAACATATTTTATTCATTAACAAAAGAGAATTATAAAATTTAAAAAATGAATCGGGGAATTTCCATTTTATTCCACAGAAGTTGGTTGCAACTTAAGTTAGAAACATTAAAAATTGAACGATTACTTTTTTATTATAAATTGAAAACTTCTTAAATTAAATTTTAAATTATTTTCATTTTTAATACTTCATAAATTCTTAAAATTCTTCCAAATTTTATTTTAAAACCTTGAAACATCCTACAAGTTGTTTTACATTGTTTTTAATTTTAAATTACTTAAAATTTTTTTTTCAGAACTTTGGAACATCTTTTTCAACGACTTGAATCTGTTCTGAACACTTTCCTAAAATTTCTTTTAAATTCTTCGAAATAAAAAAAATTACTTTAAACCTTCCACATTCATTTTTGATAATTTTGTAAATTAATTTTTCGAAAAAAAAATAATTTTCAATTTTCAAAGGAAATATTTTTGTTCTTCTGAAGCCTTTCAAAATTATTTAAAAAATTGATAAGGTTTTCTTTTAAATCTGCCAAAATCAATACTTTATTTCAAATTAGGCCGTGTTTATTATGTGTAATTATTTTAAATAATTAAAAAATTTTCATTAATTTTTAATTTTTTCAAGACTTCTGAATATCGCTTTAACTTACTCGAAGTTTTTATAAGAATAATAGGTCTTCAATTGTTATCTACACAAAAAAGTTTAACGATTTGAGATAAAAATACATAAAAATATATTTATTTCCATATTCCTGTATATCGTTGAAACCTTTTCTTTTATGATAGAAAAGTAATCTTCTTCGTGACCAATTCAGTTTTTTCGTTGAAAATTAACGTATTTCGTTACAAATTACTCATTTTGTTAAAATTTTTACTCCACTGGTTTAAAATTAGTTCTCCATTGAAATTTATTTTTTGTCAACTAAAATTTAAACAAAATTTTTGTCGATTTTTTTTTATAGACATTTTATCTTTTTATTAGGAAAATCATTTGTTTGGTTTAAAACTAAACTATTTCCCTGAAATTTTATTATTTTTGCTTACAAATTATTTGTCTAACTGAAAATTCTATTACTCTGTTTCTCGTTAAAAATGTATCTTTTTGAGTTGAAAATTCATCTATTTTGTTAAAAATTTGTCCTTTTCTGGTAAAAAATTATTCATTTGGTTTGAAAATTAAACTACATATTAGGTTCAAAATGTCATTAAAAATTAAAATATTTGATTAAAAATACATGTGTTCTGTTGAAAAATATTCTTGTTTTGTAGAAAATTAATCTTTTGGGTTGAAATTTCATTTTTTTTATTGAAAATTAATTTTTTAAACTAAAAAGGTAACGTTTCAATTTTTTCGTCGACATTTTTTTATAGGCATTTAATTACTTTGGTTGAAGATGAATCTGTTTTTATATAAATTTAACTGCTTCGTTGAAAATTAATTTTTTTAACTAAAATTTCTACAAACTTTTTGTCGAATTTTTTTCTTTTTTAATAGACACTTAATCTGTTTGGTAAGTTTGGTTTAGTACAAAATTTATCTATTTCGCAGAAAATTTACTTATTTTTTTTGTTAAAAAACTTATTGCTCTAACTGAAAATGAAATTACTCTATTTTTTGTTGAAAGTTTATCTTTTTAAGTTGAAAATTAAAAAAAAAGAACTAAAAAAATAAACTATTACGTTCAAAATTTACTAAAAATAAAAACATTTGGTTGAAAATTCATTATAATGTTAAAAATTATTCTTTGTTGGTAGAAAACTAATGTTTTTGGTCGAAATTTCATTTTTTGCTTGAATTTTTTTAAATTAAACCTTTATTTTTTTACCTACAAATTTTACTATTACATTTTTCGTCGACTTTTAAAATAAAAAAACATTACATGTTTTTGTAAAAAATTCATTTGTTTGGTTTAAAAATTTAACTATTTCATTGATAATTTATTTTGTTTACCTAAAAGCTTATATCTCTAAGTTACAATTAAACTATTCTATTTTGTGTTGAAAATTTCTCGTTTTCAGTTGCAAATTCATTTATTTCATTTTATTTCATTCTTTGGTTATAAATTGAAAATAGATTCTGGAAAATTTATTTTTCTTTTGTTGAAAATTAATTTGTTTAACTAAAAATTCAACTCCTCCAGTTTTCGTCGATTTTTTCACAGAAATTTAACATTTTTGGTAGAAAATTCATATGGTTAATTAAAAATTTTTTCATTTGCTTAAAATCTTATTTTTCTAACTTTAAATTAAAGTGTTCAATTTTTTTTTTATAAAAACTTATCTTTTTTATTTGAAAATTCATCTGTTTTTTTAATATTCGTCATATTTGTAGAAAATTGAAAATTCATCATTTTAGTTAAACTTCTTTTTTGCGACCAAATTGATCTTTTTTAATTGAAAATTCATATATTTGGTTTAAAACTCGTCGTTTTTAGTCGAAAATTCAATTATTTTGATAGAAAATGCTACTTTTTGGGTTTAAAATTCAACTTTTTCCAAAAATTCGTCTTTAAGACATAAAGAGATTTTTCTTATCAAAGCTTCATCAGTTTCGTTAAAAAATTAATTATTTTGTTTAAAAAATTCCTTTTTCTATTGATGAATATTAATTATTTTATCTGAAAAAGTCATAATAATATTAACATTAAATTTATTATAAAAATTGCCCTTTAATCTCTCAGATATTTTCGACATATGTAGAAATCTTTTAATGCTATGATACTTTTTAAAATTTTCTTTCAAAATAAGTTCATTAAAAAATTCTCAAGGAATCTCAAAAAAAGTTTTTTTTATTTTTGTAATCTTTCAAACTTCTTAAAAAGTTTTGAATTTTTTATTCTTAATCTTCAAAAATTTACATTTTGTTAACATTTTTTAGAAATATTTTCTAACTCCAAATAATTTTTTAAACCACTTACGGAACTTTTAAACCTTGTACATATCTTTTAAAATTATTCAATTTTTTCTTATAATTCTTTGAAATAAAAAAAAAATTCTTCAAATCTTCCAGATTCTGTTATGAAAATTTTGGAAACCTTTTTAAATATCCTCTTAAAATTATTTTTTGAAAATAAAAAAACTGTTTAAATATTTCCCTGTATTTTAAGACAATTTTTTTATTATCGTGAAACCTTTCAAAATCCCTAATAAGATTTACTTTCAAATATCCAAAATTGAATATTTTTAAAAGCTGTTTGCAAATGTTTTTCACTGTTAAATTAATTTTGAATCTTTTTAAAACTTCTAAACATCTCTTAAATTTACTCGAATTTTTTTATACAACTTTGTAGTCAAGCTCAAAGAAAATTTTTTCTGTAAAATCATCCACATTCTCATAAAAATTTTAGGAAATAATTTTAAATGGAAACCAAATATTAAAAAAAAAAAAACTTGACCAAAACGTGTCTTTTTGGAGATTGCAAAATAAAAATTTTAAGTCTCTTTGAATGAATTTAACCACTTTTGTTTTAAAGTTAACATACTTTTTAGTTATACTATCAACTATAATATTCTTCGACGAAAATACATATTTTCTTGCTTAAAATTCAACCTTTAGAATAAAAATTAAACTACTTTTTCTGTTAACAAAGATTACAAATTTCTACACCATCAATTTTTCACATTAAAATTTCCAATTGAGTAATTTTATTTCATGATAGAAATGTATTAAATTTGCAAATTTTTCTAAACATTATTGATAAAAGGAAAAATTGTAATTGTAAAAGATTTATTTTAGTATTGGGAAATAATTATGTTCTTAGCATTTTGCTACCATACTAAAATTTGTAATCTTAATTATTATTTAATCTTTGATTTTACAGAAATTTCTAACGTAATTAAAAATTTTAAAATACTTCAAAAAATGTTGAACGATATGTAAAGTTTTTAAGATTTTAAAATAAATTTTTAAAACTTTTTAAGAAGTATGAAATGTTTTGAGATAATATTTTTTTTGTTACGATTCCAGCGAAAATTAGAATTGACTTTTTATTAGGATTCAGATCCTGAGAAGATTTTGAAAAAATAGATTTAAAAAGTTTGCAATAAAAAGTTACTAAAAAAATGAATTTTAAGAGAAAATTGAAAAAAATCAAATTGTTTAAAATGATATCCTAAAGTTTTGAAGAAGAATGCAGAAGAATAAAAAAATTTCTTAAAATTCTTGGAGAAATTTCGAATTAATTTTTACTTTAAACAAATAATTTTCAAAGAAAATTAAAAAACATTTTAAAATGATTTCCAGAAAATTGCCTAAAAAGAATCTGGAAGATTTGAAGGATTTAAACATTTTTTTAACGATTTAAAAAGTTTTAGTAAAACTTTCAGTTAGTTTAAAATATATTAGGAATCTCATAAGTTTTAAAAAGATTAATTAAAATCTGAAATCTGAAATATTTTGTGCGAAATTCGTATTCTTTGGATGAATTTAACTTTTTATAATATATAAAAACATATTTTTCAATTAAAATATCAATTATCATATTTTTTATATCGAGAATTCAGTTTTTTGGTTAATATTTTAATGATTTGGTTGAAATTTTAATTTTACACATCTGAAATCTGGTAAAATCTTTTCGAATTTTCTCAAGAATTTTAGAAAAATTATACTTATACATGCTTAAAAAAACAAAGTTTAAAAATAAATATATTTTAATTTTTAATAAAAATTACTTTTCAATAAAATTATAAGTGGGTTGAAACTTTGGTTCTTTTTGGACTAAAAAATCTTTTCTGGCAGAAAATTCATCTCTTTTCGTATAAATCTTTTCGATTTAAAATAAAAATGTTTTTCTTTGGTTGTAAATATAACTTTTCTGTTACAAACTCGTCTTTTTTGGCAAAAAATAATTTTCTGGACTGAAAATTTATCTTTTAGTTTCAAAATTAATCTGTTTTGGTTTAACTGTTTTTGATATAAATTAAAAATATTTTTGGATTAAAATATTAATTATTATATTTTTGATTGAAAACTCATCTTTTTATTTAATAATTCAGCGCGTGGGTTGAAAATAAATTTTTTTTTCGGAATAATGATTTGACATATCTGAAATCTGGAAAAATCTGTTGTATTTTTCTCGATAATTTTAGGGAAATTATATTTATTTAAGCATAAAAACAAATAAACTTCGAAAATAAATGAAATAATGGCAAAATAAAACGGAATAACCCTTTAACGAAAAAAAACTCAGGTATATTGAACACAAATTTTGTACACATAACCAAACTTTTTTTTTGTAATCAACTGTTTTCCTTTAAATTCTGGGCAGAAAATATGGTATATTACTATTCATCAACGAGAATAAGTAAAAAATAAATAAAAATGCTCACCCTTCTGCAAGATGTTCGCGAACGATGTATTTTCTTGCATTTATTGTGATTGTTTCTTTGGCGCATATGCAGCCCATTTTGAAAATTAAATTCAAGCCTAAGCTGTTCATTTTTATTGGTTCATAATTGGGAATTAAAAATGAAAAACAGCGTCCTTCTCACGTCATTTTGTGACACAATCTGTTGACTATAGGGCAAGAATTAGGAACGTCGAAAATGTCAAGTCAAAACCAAACACGTCAAACGCACGTGTAACATAACCTATAAAAGGTGACAGTAATTTCTCTTCTGCGCATGCGACGAAAATGTGTACTTTGTTTACATTTTTTGATTTGAATTAATATTTTTGTGTGCGCGCAATTTCTAAATGAATGTTGATATACAATTATTATTTTTTCTATAATATCTAATATCTAAAATAATGGAAAATATTCTGAAGGATGAAAAATCGCAAATAATAAAAATCCCAAAATGGGAAGTTAAATTTTTTCTATAAAAAAATTTAATTTAATTAACAGGTTTAATTATTATAATTATAAATTAAATTATTAATTATAATTATAAATTTAATTTGATTTAACAAAGTAATATAGTTTGAAACGAAAAAGATGAATTTTGTATGAAAAATTGAACAGTTGATATTCCAAACATAAAATGTTTAACATTTAATGAAAAAAAAAGTTGAATTTAAACCTTGAAGACAAATCCTAAATGAAATACTCAATTTTTAAGTTCAAAAATTAATTTTCAAACAAAAAAAAAATTGAAAAAAAATAGTTACACTTTAATTGAAAAAAATGATTTTGCAACTTAACAAATAAAATAAATATTGAAACAAAAATGGAATAGATCAATCAAAGATGATTCAATTTTAATTTTAACTTATTATTTAAAGTTCGATCTAGAAAAAGTAAATTTTTTACTAAAAAAAAAAGAATTTCTAACAAAATATTTAAATTTTAAACTAAAAAAATTAATTTTCAACCAAAAATGTAATAGTAAAATTTTCAGATAAAATAACTGAACTTACATGAATACATACAATTTTCAACAAAAGACGTGACTTTTCATCTCAAAAATAAAAAATTTCAACCAAAAATGGTATAGTTATATTTTCGTTAAAAAAATTAATTTTCGACAAAAAGAGCGAAATTTTAAATTGAATAGTTGAATTTTCAGCTTAAGAAATAAATTTTTAACAAAAATTATTGCTTTTCAACAAAGTAGTATCAATTTGAACCGAAAACGATGAATTTTCAAAGAAAAATTTAATATTTGATATTTCAACCAAAAACTTTTAATATTAAATAAAAAACAGTTGAATTGAAACAAAAAAGACAAATCTTAAATAGTTCAATTTTCCGCTTAAAAAATAATTTTGAACCAAAAAAATTTGGTTTGAACAAAATATCTAAGTTTTAATACAAAAGAATCAATTTTCAAACAAAAATGGATCAATTTTGAAAATTTTCAAAATTAGAATAACGAAATTTAAAACAGAATCTAGTTAAATTTTCAAACCGCAAACGATTTTTCTAACAAAAATAATAATGTTCAACCAAAAGAGACGAATTTTAAATCAAATACATAAATCTTCATCTAAATGGTTATTTTTTAAACTTAAAGAGTCAAATTTTTTACAAAAAACGGATAAATTAAATTTTAAGTTCATAAATTTGTAGCGAAAGAAACATATTTCCCTCAAAATAATTTATTTTAAATAAAAGAGATGAATGCTCAACAAATAACGGAAAATGCAATAATTGATATTTCAAAAAAAATAGTTTAAATTGAAAGCTCTTGAATTTAACAAAAAGTACAAATTTTCTACAAATCTTTTGCTTTTTCGAATAAAAAATTAGTTTTCAGTAAAAAATGAAATAAAAACAAATAAAAGAGCAATTTTTAACTAAAGAGAAGAAAAGGCCACCAATTATATTTAAATTAAAAATAGTTGAATTCCAACCGAAAAAGTCGATTTAAAAAAAAAAGTTGTTTTAAACATGATTAATCTGGTTGTTTTTAATTTTCACTATAAAAAAATTAAAAACTTTGGAAACATGAAAAAATGAATTTTTAGCTCATAATAGAGTAGTTCAATTTTCTCTTTAAAAAAATGAAATTTTCAAGAAAAAAGGACATTTTTTATATAATAGTTAAATTTGCATCTTCAACCAAATATTACCTTTTTATCAAGTATTATAACTTTGAACCAAAAAAGACAAATTTTAAACGAAATACTCAATTTTTAAGTTAAAATAAAATAACAAATAGAAATAATTAGTCAAATTTTTTATCTGATATCTTAAACAAAATAATTTGGTTTCAACCAAAACGTATCAATTTTTAATAAGCAAGATTAATTTTCCAACAAATTCTGCAAAAGTCAATTTTCAAAAATATAGTTTCGATAAAAAATTTTAATTTTCAACCAAAAGGGACGAATTTTCAATAAAATACACAAATTTTCATCCAAGAAGTTCATTTTTAAACTAAAAGAAGTGAATTTTCAACCGAAAACGGATCAGTTAAATTTTCAATCAATAAATTTTTAACGAAAAAAAAGATTTTCAAAAATAATTTTTTTTCAAGCTAGAGAGATGTATCTTCAATAAACAAAAAAATTTAACAGTAGATATTTCAGTCATAAAATACTATTGAATAAAAACCGTTAAAATCAACCAAAAAGTATGAACTTTGAACAAATCATGTAATTTTTCAAATAAAGAAGATTAGTTTTTAATAAATAATAAAAGTGTGTGTGAGGGGGATTTGACCCGATAACGTAAAATTGGTAATTTATTAGTTTTCTGCAACATCAATTTTTTATATCGAAAATTATACACAAATAATGTGAGAACATTTATTTATAAAATGATTGTTTAATATTGGAAAATAATTGTTTTACAGAAATTTACTGAAATTCAATGTTAAATTAAATAGACCTTTTTTGCACCTTACTACAAAAATGTGGATTTACATTAATTAGCCTAGGTCCTAAAAACACACCCAAAAGTCATAAATCGTTTAAAAATGCAATTTGGCAACTTTTCGTTACTGTATCTTTTTTCACGTCTACAAGTTTTTACTAAAATTTACTGAAATTCAATCTTAAATTAAATAGACCTTTTTTGAACCTTACTACAAAAATCTGTATTCAAACTGATTAGCCTAGGTCCTAAAAATACACCCAAAAGTCATTAATGGTTTCGACAACTTTTTAATACTGTAACTAT
>JAAAKG020075724.1:0-17056 GCA_010014905.2 Druon quercuslanigerum | reverse complement strand
TTTTAATTTATTTTTTTCATTGCGCGACATTGCCTGTCTTTATTGAACTCTTGGATTGGGGGGGGGGGGGGGGGGGGGGGGGGGGGGGCTAGGACAAGAGGCTTATAGTCCTGTTACGATAAAGAGGGAGGGGAGTTCAAGAAAATTGATGTCACTTTTTATAAAATTTAATAATTAAAAAACGAACAGTAACATAGTATAAGAAGGTGAAGCAGAGCGCAAACAAATTATTTTTAGTAATCTGTTCTTGACGTGTCCCATCAGGATAAACCGCCATATAAAAAATGTAGATATCACATTTGGCCACCACAAAGGGGTTGAAAGTTTTTAAAGTTTCAAAAATAAAAACTATTTTTCATAAAATTAGTTTTGTTCGAACGGAAAACACGCTACTATTTTGTTCCACGTGAAAATAATTTTTAATATATATATATAAACATATTTTGAATGTTAAAAAGTGTTCTTTTAGCAAAATCCGGAGCAAATACAGTATTTTAGGTTGCTATTTCAAAAAATTTTAATTTAATCAAAAATTATTTTTCTATCAAATATGATTTTATAGTATTATTTGTTATAAATAACTGTTGCTAAATATTGCAATAATTTCTGCTATAGTAATAATAATTTATATTATATTTTTGTTTAATTATTGCAATAATTTGTAGATTGAGTTATTATGTATAGTTACGGTAGGGTTAAAAGGTGGAGACGTAATTTTTTATTTTTACATTCTCATCAGAGAAATTATTAGATTTGTGTAATATGTGACTCCCTTCCTCAGTTTTTGTCAAATGTCTACGTTTTGAGACGCCCTAAATCCGAAAAACAGGTTTTTACGAATGTGTCTATCGGTCTGTCTGTTTCTTTTGTGGGCGTTTTATTTTGTTAGCACGATAACTTTCGAAAGAATTTACAGATTGGATTGGACTTTGGTATATTTTTTAGTGCCCTCAACTAAAGTTCAAGTTCGTTAGCCAGACATTTTGGATAAAAATTCAAAAAGTCGGCGCATTTTGAATATTTTTGAGACCACCCTTTTGAAGATTCAAAAATTTTCTGTACTAATATTCATATTATTAAAAAAGATGCAAAATTTATCCTAATGACTTTTTTTATAAAACTAAAAATTACCAGAGTTCTAGCATGTACAAAATTCCAAAAAACACGCGAAAATGAACATTTTAATCCAAATAAGGCACGATATGAAAAAAAAGTCAAGAAAAGAAAAATAATGATTTTTGAATGCCCTACAAGATTATCATAACTTTTTGAATTTTATTGAAAAATGGAAGCTTCAAATTTTGACAGCTTAAAAAAATTATGAAAAATCAAAAACTGCATTTTTACATTCACCAGTTTCATAGCATTTCAAAGATTTTTAATTATATAAATGTGTTTTCAAAATAAATATATAAATATTATATTGATAAAGATTTTGGTTTCGTACCTAAAGGACGGCCGGGAATGTGAAAATAAGACCATATTAACTCCCATCTAACACAACGCTGCTGAAGGTTGGTGACCTTCTCAGCATAAAACACCATCCAGCTATGACTTTCAGTTGAAACTACTCCCACCCCTCATTTATCGAAGTTTCGTGTGACTGTTCTTGTATACTCGTTTAGTGAGTTATTAGGGATATCATTTTTAAGTTAAAGAATAATAAGGCTGCTGTGTAAACAATATGTGTAACGTTTAAATCGTAAAAATAAAATTGAAAATGAAGAAATTCAGTTTTTTAAAGAAGGGCAGTAGTTGTAATAACATGTTTAATAACAAACGTTTTTTTAAGAATGCGCATTTTTTAAACGAGACAATGAAACCACGCCGGTTTTAATACCAATGCATATTATGAATTGTAATCATGTACATTTATAGAAATGATATACAATAATTTGCAGGACAAACTCGAGTGAGAAACAGGAGAGACATGGTGAGAATGTGTTCGCTAAAGCCGAAGGAGCTTTAATAAAAGAGAATTCACTATCATCAAATTACTGTAGACAATAATTTCATCTTCAGTTTTAAAAAGTGCGTGCGCAACTGTGGGGAATATAGGCGAGAGGCGCACCCCGAAAAAGATGCACACAAAAATGAGTTCACCAACCACTACAAAACGCAGGGAAAAACCAATTGGGATCGATTAATTATGTTATTAGGCACAGAAAACCTTAATAATACTTTTTTCTCCGATGGTCAATAATTTGTTATTAGATAAATACTTGTAAAATTACGAAAAATTAAAAAATCGTTACGCTGATCATTTTTTAAAGTAAATTGGATAAAAATAAACACTTCTTTACTCTTGGTATTTTTTTTGAAAAAATTCTTCGTTTTCAAGTTACGCGCAATTTAAAGTAAAAAATCGACCGAAAAGCGTATATTTCGACAAGTTTTTCTCTGCTTATATCACACCTTTTTGAAATTTAAAAAATGCAAATTTGTCATGAAAACATGTGCTTTCAGGCAGTATTTTTTTCTTCGTGCTTTTTTTTTAAATGACAAATTTGTCATACCAAATTCTTGAAATTTACGGATTTCGAGAAGGTTTGGCTTTGACGAAGCGCGTAACGTATAATGATTCGCGGAACTATTTGTTAATGACGAACGTTATAATAAGTGGTTATTGGCCATTGATATTTTTTCTTAATACCATGTATTGTCGAAAAGAAGCCTTTCTCAAACAGAATCAAACAAAAATATATGTGTACCAAAAAAAATTAGAAAGTTATGGACGTTATGAAAATTATTTCAAAATAAATAAACTGATTTATTTACTTAAAATTTACATTTGTATATATACATATGTTGTAATAGAGTCTACTATACATTAAGATTGCAACAATTTTGTCTAAATTTAATCGTCAGTCTCGCATTCGTCACTTGAATCCATATGATCATTTGAAATTTCGTGATTATTCGATTTGTTGAACACGCGCATAGCTCGCAGCTTTGCAAAGCTTGAGACAAACAAGAACACATTTCTTCATCTTTGCAGGGTGACTTTCCAGTGCAAGAACAAATGAATTTTTGTAACATTTGTATGGCTGTATCTCCATCAAAATAATTGAATGACAATATGTCGTTTTCTCTTATCCATCCGTGTTGAGTTGGATCAAATCTAATTTTTTTTTGTACACATACATTTTGTTGTAGAATTGAAAGAGGTTCTGTTTGAAAAAGGCTTCCTTTCGACAGTACATGGTATATAGAAAAAATATCAATGGCCAATAACCACATATTACAACGTTAGTCATTAACAAATAGTTCCGCGAATCATGATACGATACGCGCTTCGTTACCGCAAATCCGCCTCGAAGTCCGTAAATTTCACGAATTTGACATGACAAATTTGTTATTTAAAAAAAATAGCACGAAGAAAAAAATGCTGCCTAAAAGCGCATGTTTTTACGACCAATATGCATTTTTTAAATTTCAAAAAGCTGTAATAGAAGCCGAGAAACAAATTTTCTAAATATACGCTTTTCGGTCGATTTTTTACTTTAAATTGCGCTTAACTCGAGAACGAAGCATTGTTCGAAAAAATACCAGCAGTAAAAAAGTGTTTATTTTTATCCATTTTACTTTAGAAAATGGTCAGCGTAACGATTTTTTCATTTTTTGTAATTTTACAAGTTTCCTTGCGTTTTGTAGTGGTCGGTCAACTAATTTTTTTATGCATCTTTTTGGGCGATGCGCCGCTCGCCTAATATACAAAGAGCGAAACGAGCTGCGCGCGAAGAGAATGTGCAATTTTTTGTTTTGACTAACGTTAATTGGAAGATTTATAATTGTGAATTCTTCAACTTTAAAGATGTATAAATCACAATTCTTAAATATGCATAATTTTTAAGATGAAAAAATCAAGAGTCTTCTATTCCAAATCTTCCGAATTGTAAAAATTTCAAATAAAAATCGTCAGGATTACAGAATTTTCAATTGTAAAATATCAAAATTAAAAACTGTTGCATCTTAAATATCGACAACTTAAAAATATACAATTTTGAAGAATTGAAATAAAAACTATTTAAATGTTGAAAATATATAATTGAAACTTAAGAGGTATTTTCACTTCAACCGTTAGCTAACTTCACTTCGTTAAAGCTGAGAGGAAAAAAAAAGAACTAAATGTATTGAACAAAACTTTATTTCTGTAATATCTATGTAATGAATAATAATAAATATCATTTTATTATGTCATTAAATATTTCTTCAAAAATAAAAACTATTTTTTAAATACACTTATGTAGAAAAAATTCATTTTTACGAAGATATTAGCCAAATAGGGCAAAAATGGACCGAATCACATGCATTTGATCCATTGTTTTCTCCTCAGCAATCAAAGAAGTGAAGTTAGCTGGTGATTGCAATGAAAATACCTCATTCAGTTTTTAAGATTTACATGTGAAAGGTATGTCATTTTGAACGTTTTTTTTTGCAAAAAGGTATAAATCAAAATTCTTAAATTTAGATGATTTTGAAGATCAAAAGGCAAGAGTTTTTAATTATAAATTTTACGAATTGAAATAATTTTAAATGCGACTCATCAAAATAACAGAATTCTTAATTATTAAACTTAAAACTTGTATAACTTTATTTGAAAAACTTCAAAATTAAAAACTCAAAAATTGTAAGTATTATTTACAGTTTTAAAGAGTTGAATTAACAACTCTTGAATTTTGAAAATGTAAAATTAAAAATTATTTAATTTTCAAGGTTTATAATTAAAAATTTTTCATTTGAACTATCAGTTAATTTGGAATGCTTATAGTTTAAATTATTAATGGTTTTATTAATAATTCAATTTTGAAGATATAAAATGTTAAATTATTTAATTTTGAAGATTTATAATTTATAATTATTAAAACTTGAAGATTTTAAACTAAAATTTATTAATTTTATAGATTTGCAATTAAAAAATCTTTAACAAATTTTTCAATCCGAGCCCATTTTCTTTGAAACCGAGAACGTTTAGGATGCTCTTTTGCATTTTTTGAAATGCTGTAATCGCATTCTTATTTTAGTTTCAGGCTTCTGAAAATGCAAGTATGCTCTTATTAAAATTCAATTTGGATGTCTAAAATTTCAAAACATAAAATTTCATTCGTTTAAAAGATGTTCGTTTGACCATGAAATTAAAATTTTTATTTTTAATAACAATTGTCACGTTAAAAAACAAAAACCCATTTATTTAACATGGAAAACATCAGCTTTCTGTAAATCTAAGACATAAATGCGATAATAATTTATAAATAATTGCATATTTCATAACATTGTTCAGAATTCATCAGATAATAAGAATTAATCAAAAATTATAAGGGTGAATGACTTTAAGCTACTATAATTGTGAGCAGAGGCGGATCCAGGGTGGGAAGGAGGGGGGGGGGTGTTTAGGGAATTACCCCTCCACCAAAGTTTTGGCCTTTCGTATTGAAGGCCGGCGCCGCTAAGCTATCCATGGGATGTACTTGTACATAAATATTTTGACCCCCCCCCCCCTCCTTTCGAATTATTTTTCTGGGTCTGCTCCTGATTATGGGCCCCTGAAGAAAACCCTATAAGTGACCAATTTGCATTTTACTCAATATTGCTGCTTATTAACGAAGTAGTTCTTAATCGTTTAAATACTGTTCATTTGTTTAAACATTTGTTTTTTTTCATAGAAGTTCCGAAATGAACATATTTTCTAGACGTTATGAGATATTTAATAAATGATAACAATAAAATAATTTATTACAATAATTGTATAGTTATTTAAATAATATGTGTTTGTTCAAGTATATACTTTACCCAAGAAAAGCAGAAGAAATATCTATCTCACCCAGTTTTCGACTTAATTAAATATTTTTAGGCACTAATTTGTTTTCTAAGAAAACTTGAAATTGGTCAAACAAATTTGAATTATTTAAACCATTGAAAAAGTAATATTAATATGAGGGTAAAATTACTTAAACAAGTTATGTCCTTGTTATAACTGATTAAAGATCTCATAACGTCTAAAAAATACGTTCGATTCGCGACTTCTCTGAAAAAAAATGTTTAAACAAATTAAAATTGGTCAAGAAATTGAAAATTAATAAGCAGATCACTGGGTGTTCGTAAATGATCAATTAATGATTATTTTGAAGTAAAAGAATCGTTCGAAAATCTTTAATAGGCGCAATATTGGACAAAATTCGAAACTTATGATGTTTTCTTCAGGGACACGTAAGACTGCCTTAAAGTCGTTCAACCTCAAAATTGATGATTGATTCTTATGCTTTGATGAATTTTGAATAATATACTTAAATGCGGAATTATTGGCGATATATAATGGTCTCTGCGTCACTCCTAAATGTTATAATAAATAAATATGATAAATATTATATTAAATATTATAATTTTACATTTTGAATTTTTTAAAAATTAGTTACATAAGTTTCAAATCCATATCCACAGGCACACATCAAATGTACGCTAAAAAAATGCCGTAATTGTTGAAAAAATGGTTTTAAAAAACCCACATCGAGATATTTTTTAAAGGAAAGCAATGGGTTTAATCAATTTTTATCGGACAATTATTTTGTTTATAACAATTGCAGAACTATAAAAAGTAATGTAATTTTTTAAAAAATTGCTTAAAAATAAAATAAAATATCCGCATCGAGATTTTTCTGAAACGAATCTAGGGGTATTTTAATTTTTGATATGATTATTAGTTTGTTTTAAATTAATTACTTATGGTTCGAATCCATACCTTTGCGAACTTCAAGGTCATAAAAATCAAGAACTCTTGAAGCTTGTAAAATGTATTATTTTTAACAAAAATCAATGTATTTATATCTAATGCATTTTTTATAAAAATATCAATTTCAGAAGAAAAACATAAACATAATCCAAAATTGTTAAAAGATTCTAAATCTTGTCCAAATGATGATAGACCGGGATCTGATGATAGATTGTGGTGCCCCATTTTATACCGGATTCCTTTTTAAGGTTTGATAATTAACCCTAAGAGAATAAAGATAGAAGGGGTTGTAACATATGTAAGCTTTCGCGCTACAATGAAAATCACATTGCAATTTGTGAAAAAATTTAGCCTTTTTCCGTGATTTTATACTGCATGCGGTACGTAGTAGCCCAAGGGCTCAAAGGGTCACGTAAAAAAGAATGAAATTTAAGGGAATTTCCGTGTTTTAAAATTGCATGCCAATATAAAAAATACAAGTTTTCATCGAAAAAATACTGTAAAAAAATTGGTATGCACCCCACGTTGGTTTTGATGAGGAAAATTTCGGAGAAATGTGTAAAAATTTACAAAAGATTTCCCGTGATCTTAAACTATACCAAAATAAACGTAAATATAAATTTTATGATGAAATAATTATCTACTGCAAAAGGCATGCATATTGAATAAGTCCATTCATTATAAATAATAATAAAAGTTGAAACAAATTTTCTGCAATTTTCCGTGACTTTGTTTTGCATGCCATTTTGTATTTCATTGCTCAAAAATTTTTGAAAATTTGGGAAAAAACTCTGCCATCTATTGGCACTTAGCATCCTAAAATCAAGTGTTTTCTCGCCCGGTCGGAATTTTGAAATCTACCTAGGGAAGTTTTCAATATTTTTAAAAAATAAGCAATATAAAATTTTCATTATCATTTAGATCCATGAATAGCAATTCAAAACATAAAAGCATGTTTTCAATGTAAAAAATTAAATTTTTTAACTTTTATGAAAGTCTATTCGAAGATATATTGAACGTATATTTGAACACGTATCTTTTCAAAAATTTGAAAAATTATTAATAAAATTATAACTTGAGAATTTTGTACCACAAGCTTACCCGCATTCTCCCTATATATTTATATCCCTTATATATCATATATTTATATCCCTATATATTATAATATATTATAAATTCATTAATGCGAATTATAAAAACGAATATTATCATAAAAGTGTCATGGACGGGGGTTTTTTAGCACGATAACCTTCGTTAGAATTGACAGATGGGATTGTCCTTTGGTATACTTTTTTATTATCTTAAAATAAACATTTTCAATTTTTCGAGACCACTTTTTTTAAGATTCAAAAATTATCTGTGCGGATATTCACAGTATTTAAAAAGACAAACAATTTATCCTGAGAACTTTTTTTTATGAAACCAAAATTTACCAGAGTTATAGCATTTACAAAATTCCAAAAAACACACGAAAATGAATATTTTATGCCAAATAACGCACGATATGAAAAAAGTCAAAAAAAGAAAAAATTTTCTTTTTGAATGTCCTGCAAGATTATAATAACAACTTTTTGAATTTTCTTCAAAAATCGAAAATTCAAATTTTGATAGCATAAAAATAAATGAAAAATTACATTTTTCGGTCAAACTATGCAAAATAGGTGAAAAGATGAGTACACAAAACTTGTGCATTTGAAAAAAATCCACAAATTTGTTATGAATCACTTTTTGATAGGATGCGTAGTTTTTGTTTTAATCGTGAAAAACATTATTAAGAGTCAAAACAACTTTTGTCTTTTAATTTCTTTTTCGTCTCGTGTGTGGGTTTTGAAAAATTTTAATTTGTGAATGTTTTCAATGCCATTTTTCACGATTAAAACAAACAACATAACTATCAAGACATTATTTATAACAAATTAATTCATTTCTACATTCTAATCAGAGAAGGTATTAGATTTGTGTAAAATTTACCCCCACCGCAGTTTTTGTCAAACGTCCACGGTTTGAGACCCCCTGAATCCGAAAAACAGATTTTTACGAATATGTCTGACTTTCAGTCTGTATGTCTGTCTGTCTTTTCGAACGATAACTTTCGGAAGAATTTTCAGGTTGGTTTGTCCTTGGGTACACAATTTTAGTATCTTAAAGTGAAGGCCAAGTTTGTTAGCCAGCAATTTTTGATTAAAATTCAAAATGTGAGGACATTTTGTGAAACAAAGATTATTGAATTGAAATCTAATGATTTTCGTTAAAAATAACTGATTTCTTAAACGTTAACCCTTAAACGTCTCTTAAGGTTTTGAAAAATGTATATGTCCCCTTGGGGTCCCAGGGACCCCAGCCAAAATTTCGTTTTTGAAACGAAGTTATTTAATATTTGGTCTGAATTTTTTTTTAGGTATATACTAAAGTATTTTTTTCAAGTTAAAAACGTTGGGGTTTAATTGGCCATTTTTGGAAGAACTGTTTGATTCCCTCTATAGGATAAGAAACTGCCAGAAATCACAAGAAGCTATGTCAGGACTGTACAGGGGTTGCCGAAGTTGTGTAAACCCGTGCTTCACCAGAAATTGCTGAAGAAGCTGCGATGAATGGACAGGTATACCTGTCCATTCATATATGAATATATGCCTAATATATTCAATAACTTATTAAATGATGTTAAAATTTTAATTTAACTGCGTGAGAGTATTTAAAAACACAAGCGTTTGTCAATCAGATTCTAAACAGCAATCATTGCGATATTTTAGAGACCTATCATTGCACCATTTTTTAAATAGAAAAATATTAAAAATGTGAAATTTTCTAACAAATCACGCAGATTATAGGTAAATGTAATATTCTCCTCAATCCCTAACAAAGCATCAACAATAGGTACTTCATGTGTAGAAAATTCAAATCTAAATACCAGATGAAACAATATAAAAATTAAGGTTTTCTAACAGCATATCAGTTTATTCACAAAAAATGTATTAATGCAATAATCACAATGACAAACACCTTTTTCTATAAATAATAAAAGATATAATCAGAAATTGTAGTTGAAGGATTGTCCAACAACAAGCTATGTTAATCGATTGTCTATTAGAATAAAGGAATCCAACTTTGAAATTGATGTAATTTCAAGTTTAAAATTATCTTACAACAAACAACGTTTCGGCATCCTTTTATGCCTTCTTCAGGTTTAAAAAATTTGTCTCTAAAAATAATATTATATAAAAATAAAGTGTTATAAAAATCAATTTTTAAGGCAGTAGAAATTGTTCAATCTTTTACTTACAATATTTGACGTTATAAACTTTGTTGACAATTAATCATGTTTGTGACAAGTGTTTTTTTTTATTTTCCAATCGAAAATATTGTTTTTTAATTAAGAACAATATTTTTTTCACACACAATATTTTCAGCTATTCAGGTTAAATAACTAATAAATACTGATAAAAAACTTTGATTTTCAGTCTATCACTCTTTTTTCGGGAATTTATTTTGTGGATAAACCATGGTCTGTCGACCTCGAGGTACGACATGATACTGAAATACTATGAATTTATCCAATTGGAAAGCGTTTACATACAATATTGACTTCTATCGTCGAAATAAACTTTAGATAACATTTGAATTCAGAAATAAATTTGTTAATTAGTATTTAAAATGCTTATGTACGTTTTGCCAATATTTAACATCTCAGTTTATAAATTTATGCAATCTCTTATATTTTTTAATGAAAATTGATTCTAAGATTTTTCTTTTGTATGTGTTTTTTTCCTTACCTAAAATATGTATATTGCTAAAAGTGAAATCAAAATAATGATCATGTGTCCATGCATGTTTCGATAGGCCTGTGTTTTGGTTTCCTGTCCGACAATCCCTTTTATGTTCTGTGATTCTACTTTTTAATCTCCTGCCAGTTTCACCAATGTAAATTTTATTGCATTGTTTACATTTAATTAACCCTTACTTAACACACTTCTGCGTAGTGAGATATTTGACACACTGGGGTACACTATACCCAAGAATCAAAAATTGTCATAAGAAACAAATTATTGAACTTTTCAACTTGACAATTTTTTGAGAAATTCTTATGAGCTTATATTTTAAAGTTATATAGGTTATATGAGCAAAAAGTAAAATTAACAATAGTAAAGAAATTGAAATGTCCCACGAAAATACAGAAATGATAAATTTTACAATTTGGCTTGGGGTGATTTGCACCCCAGCGTGTCAAGTAAGGGTTAAATAAACTGCACTTGATAAATTCTCTTTTAATTCAGCGTCTTTTAAATTCCGAAAGATATTTCCTAATTTATGATTATTTTGGAAATAAGACGTGATTTCATGTTTTTTATGTACAGCTCTGAGTCTTTCTGATAAACCTTGTATATATGGAAAAGATACTGTGATGTCAAATTTGCTATGTTTCTTTAACCACTTTTCTTTTTTATTGTTTTTACTCGTGCTATTGTAGATTTCATGAATGCGTTCTTTTATAATGCTATTTATTAATGATACGGGGTAATTATTTAATTTTAAAGTTTCTTTAATTAGATTTAAATTGTTTTTCTAAAATTACAGTCACTGAGTTTTATGGCCCTATCAATGAGTCCTTTTATTAAACCAATCTTTTGACTAAATTCATGATGTGAATTATAGTTTGGATATTGGCCAGACCATGTTTGTTTCCTAAACCAATCTGCAATGATTTTACCTTCCTGTGTTTTTTTAACGTAAATATCTAAAAAGTTTATGGTATTGTTATTTTCAATTTCGCATGTGAACTTTAATGATTTCTCTATTTTGTTAAAAGCTTGAACAAATTAATTATTTTTTTCAGTGGAAATTATAGCGAATATGTCATCAACATATCTTTTATATATCAACGGTATAAAATTTTAATTTTTTAAGGCTCTATTTTTTATATCTTCTAATACTAAATTGGCAATGATCGGAGACAATGGTGAACCCATTGGACATTCAGAAGCTTGTTTATAATATTTATTATTGAATGAAAATACTGTATTGTTAAAAATAATTTTGATTGTTATTAGAATTTCTTTTTTTGAAATTTTCGTAAGATTTTTATTGAGATTTAATTTTTCTTCAACTTCTTCTAAAGCCAAATCCATTGGTATATTATCAAACATGGAAACAACATCTAGTGAAATCATGGAAAATGAACTTGACTAAACTGAATCTCAATAAAAATCTTACGCAAATTTCAAAAAACGAAATTCTAATAACAATAAAAATGATTTTTAACAATACATTATTTGCATTCAATAATAAATATTATAAACAAGTTTTTGGATGCCGAAACGTAGTTTCTTGTAAACACAGTTTCTATAATAAAGATCGTATGACCGATAATTTTAAACTTGAAATTACATCAATTTCAAAGTTGGATTAAAAGATATAATCTTTATGTTGTAACAAAAAAAAGTAGTACCTTATTTGTTTTTGCTTTGAAATATTCTCTTTATCGCACTAACCCCTTTATCATACTTATCCCTATCGAACCTTTCCTGGTATAATCACAAGTATTAATTACATTTTGTGTCACATGATGTTGCCGATCGTTATTATGTTAGAACAACCCTATACGTCAGTTTCCTGGGAATTAACAGCATCTATTGTATTACTTGCAGATTATCCGGAGAGTCGAGGATCGACCCAAAGGCCATATCCCCGACTTGCATCTTGCGAAGCTACAGATTCCTGGAGAACCCGAAGATTCTTAGAGTCCTAGGATTGGACGTAGTTGTTGAATCCGGATAGTTTGCAAACTTATTCGACGAAAACAACCAGTTTATAGATGGTATGTTGGCGAGAGCGACGCTTTCCCTTCGCAATTTTCGTTATTGAGATAATTAATATTGAACTTCAAAGAAATTCAATTTTTCCTCAGATAAGAAAAGTTTCATATAATAACTATTCATACATAAGAGGCCTTCCATAAACTATGCTCGTTATCAATTTTAGGCTTTTTAAATCCCCCCACATCCTGTCCATTCTCGTTAACGACCTTAGTTTTGTCTTACTATGATCTCAAAACAGATGATATAGGCTGAATGAGTGAATCAAGATAATGAGTTTTGATAAAATTTGTTTAACTTTCAACCAAGTATTTACATTTTTGACCAGAATAGATTACTTTTTAATAAATTAGATAAATTTTCTTAAAAAGAATTGAATTTTAACCCCATATATTCTTATTGGGCTCTATTAATTTAGTTCACACTCAAGGAATAGAACGAGGAAAAGGGGATGTTTCTTGAAATCAGGAGGGGAAAAAGAGAATAGGGGAAAGAGATTCAAGTCTGAAATATGAAGGTAACTTTCAAACTTAGGAGGCTTCAAACTTTCCCTGTAGTTTGTACACCAATGTGTGGAATTCATTTGAGCTCCCACATGGCTCTTACAAGGTCCCTTATTAAGTAATTATTGAACTGTGCCGTTGCAGGGCCATCTTTTAAAAAATTAGCCAACTTTATGCAAATTTATCATCAGAAAGCATACCTTACGTTATCTATGTTGTAACTTTACTTCCACTGCCCCCCCCCCCACCTCCTCCTTATTCAATCTATTAATTTAGGAATCTTTTTTGCACTTTTTCAATTTCCCCCAGCAAGTGAGAGTTTTCCTGTAGACGCAGAAAATTTCTTATAGAATCAGATTTTCTGGGTGTAAATTGTCCTTAATATAAAATCATTTGGAAACAGGTCAAAGTATAATATCTTTATGTATTTTGGTGCGCTAAATACAAATCTAAAGAGCAGGTCTGGGTTTCCCCCTGGAGGCGGAAAATTTCATAGAAATACAGCTTTTTCGGGTATGAAATTACACATGGTATTGGAATCGTATGAAAATAGTCCAGACCTGATATAATTATGTATTTTGGTACGCTGAATGCTAATATGATACGAGTTTCTCCCAGAACATCTGGGTTTTACTTAGAAGCTGAAATTTCCTAAGAAAATCACTTTGTCGGGTATGAAATTACCCTTGGTATTAAAATCGTCTCAAAATAGGTCAGGCATAGTATATTTATGTATTTTGGTGCGATAATACAAATATGAAATTAGTTTCCCCCACCCCGTCAAAGTTGCCCCCTAGAGGTGGAAAATTTCGTAGAATATCTGTTTCTTCGGATATGAAATTTACCAAGAAAAACATTTTGCTTCGTGTACTTGAAATGTGTCGAGTAATAATGGAATTAAAATAAATTCATTAAGTATTAATTATTCATTAATTATTCATTACATTCAGTGCGCGTCGCTTTGCAGCATAACCGTTCCGTTCTTAAGGTCCGCTATAGTGACCAAACACCATTAAAATTTTTTTTTGAAAAAACAAAATAACAGCATATTTCTATAATTCAAACTGAAGAAATTTCAGGTTCGACATATTCAATTTTTTTCAAAATGTGTGCATAGGACTCAATCCAAAAAAACATGTTTTTGGGCCATTTTCCAAAAATTCTAAATTAAGCAAAAAAATTTTTTTTGGATTTGTACTTTTTTTTTATTATTTAGTAGTAGAAACTGTGCATAGAAAAAATTCGCCATAATTTTCGAAGCAATAGAGAAATTTTCAAAAAACTTCAAAAATTTGAATTTTCAAATCAAAAAAGGGAGCAGAAGATATTAACCGATTTCAAAATTTTCTTTTTCTTCCTTTTTTCGGATGTCAACCCACAAATTTTTTTTGCCCAGCTCAAACGATTCGACTAATTTGGTCATTTTCACTCCGCCCTAGTGTGCACACAAAGGGTAAATTCGTAGCAAATTTGTGCTCTTTTAATCCTCTTAAATATTGAAAAGCTTGAATATAATTTTAAATTGCAAAATAGAAACAGAATATCTTTTTTGGACAACCGATTACTTTGAAAACATTAGTGATGAAAAAGTTTACTAGCAAGGAAAAGGTCATTGAAATTAAAATCCAAAAATGTTGAAAAGAATGTAATCGGCTTGAAAATATTATACATTTTTTCTGGGGAATCTGGCTCGAGAGGGATGAAGAGAACTAAATCCAAATGTTAATTCCACGAAGCGGAAGCCGAGAGGTGGTATCGCGAAGTTGCACGTTTCCATCTTCCATTCTACTTCTAATTCCATAAGAGCTTTCCTCACCAATGAGGAATCCATCAGAGGCTGTATTACCGGGAGATCAGTGGCGGGTACAATGCTGCCCACTTCACTCTGAATGCGCAAAATATTTTCACCATATTCGCCAACGAGGATTTTGTAAGTAAAGGGCTTCCCAGCTTCTCACCCAGTGCCAACTCATCGTCAACTAAGCCTCTTTACAGATGTACCCTTCTTTCAGCCATTGCGACCCCGTTTTAGGCAGCACCTTTTCCGCTCTGATCGATTCTCATTCTGAATTGCACTATATCTTCTCAAAATTTTTTAAGAGAGAAACAATTTTCAAACAAAAAAATGCTAGCAACAACTCTTTTAAAATAAATCACTGAAATCTTACTGATTACAACAGTTAGGAGTGTGTTACTGACATACAGCAAAATTTGTTGGTTCATTTAGTGGAATTTCGTCACTGGTTTAACCAGTGCGGTTCAGTGGTTACTCAGTACCAGAATACAATTTAGCATAATGCGCCTATTTGTGGGATGGCCCGTCATTACGTCAATACGTTGCGTCGCTCAGTAACAACAGGAAAATCACTAGTTCTCCAGTGATAACTGAAAATACTGATTTAACCAGTGACAATTTTCCTGATTTAGTTTAAAAGAGAATATTTTTGCATGAACTATCAACTCTCATGTTTCATCTTGAATTTCTGATCCTCGACTTTTAACACACAAAGCTTAAACTCCCCACGGGACGTCACAAATGTGAAATTCCACGCCCTTCCTTTTAGATAAAATTTTTCCACTGATTTCATTTGATAAAAGCCTATCATAAAATACAAAACATACAGACGTAATTTTTTACAGGAATTACAATATGATTTTTCAACGAACTAGAAAATTATTTTTAGACGACAAAGTTGTATTTACAACAGAATAGTTGAAGTTTTAAGCAAAAGAGGTGAATTTATAACATAATATGAACTTTCTACTTGCAAAGAACAATTTTCAGCCAAAAAAGATTAAACTTCAACCACAAACTGTTATATTTTCAAACAAGCAGTTGAATTTTCAACCAAGGACTTTTAATCTAAAAAGACTTTCAAATAAAAATCAATTAAATTTGAGCGACAACGGAGCGAAAACGCTAGTTTCCGCTCCGTTGGAAAGAAGCGAAACTAAGCGATTCCACGCCTGTAAAGAGGGGGAGGATGGAAAACGTTCGAAGCTCGACGAAGGAGGGCTCCGCCCCCAGACCCCCCCCCCGTGTAGCCCCCACCCCCTTGTTTTCCACAAACCCCTTTTTGTCCTCTTAGAATCGAAGTTGCCAAATTTTTTCAGTTCATACTGATCTTTTAATCAGTTGAATTTCAAACTAAAAACGATACATTTTCAATCAGCAAAGAAATAGTTAAATTTGTAGTTAAAACAATTAATTCTGTAAAAAAATTATTTTTCACCAAGCAGTTAAATTTTCAATCAAGAATAACAATTCTGTCCGGAAAACGGAATAGTTAAATATTTATTTATAAGATCAAATTAAAAAAAGAACAAACGAATTTTGAACAAAATAGTTCAATTCAATCTTTAAGCAAACACTAGAATTTTTAACCAAAAGAGGTTAATTCTGAAACAAAAATATAATATTAGACACTTCAAATAAAAAGAATTAACTTCCAACGAAAAATATTTTGAGTTTCCTATTGGTATCTATAAAATCAGTTCGCAGTGCAGCGAAAAAGAGAGTAAAGTCTCTCGTACATGCTTTACTCTCGACTTTCCTTGTAAAATAAAATTACTAATATTATGGATATACTCATAATTTTCTAACCTAACATCGTACGGTTAAATCAATGATACTATTTCTATGTGTGTATTAAGGATAAAATACTTTCTTAAATCAATGCTAGAAAGTTTTAATTATGTCGAAAATTGTGCAACAATTGTCCTCTTTTCAAACTGAGTAAGAAAGAAAAGATAGAAAGAAGGATAGTTATAAACAATAATAAAATGTTTAAATGTTATGATATTTTAGAAAAAAGCGCAACTTTCTAGCATTGTTCAAAGACAATATTGTTAAAAATAATAAGAAAATAAGTAAACTAATTTTTGGGTGTCAATTTTAATTTTTGGAATTAATAAAAGAATCGGCACACATTTGAAATCAAAAATATAAAAGGTTTATTTGATTAGTGGACTGTATTTACATGACTTGGTATGGAGGAGTATTTACAATAAAAGTT
>JAAAKG020075713.1:0-17056 GCA_010014905.2 Druon quercuslanigerum | reverse complement strand
TTGAGTTTCTTCTTGTTCTCCATCGCTGAGAGATCTTCTTGTCCTTGGTCTCCCCATTTTTATAAAATTTGTTTTGTATACCTCGCACAAAAGTTATGCTATATTTTCTGTGCGGAATCGTTTCTTCTTTTCTTCCAAAAGAAATTTGTCCAGAGGTAACATACTCTGATTTTGTTTTTCGTTTCTTCTACTCGTCGGAGGTTGAAGGTATATTCTCTCCAATTTCTGTTTCCCTAACAGCCTATCTAAAGCTTCACGGGCGCTCATTTCATTTCTTTTAATTCTCTTTCTACTCTCCGAGTCCCACGTTGGGGTGCCAATATAAGGTTCTGTACTCTTATCTTAATATAGAGATACTCAGGAGGAGAATTAAAAGATCGTCTTTTAATAAAATCAAAGAAAATACATTTATTTCTTGAAACTAACTCGGTTTACATAAAACGCAGTACTATAAAAAATTCTCTGTCTATTTTTCCTCTTTGGGAATCTCGTTGACACTTTGGTCAAAATTTGGTCTTTAAAGACTTTGTACGAAAGGGAGTGCACGCAGGCTACTCTTTTAAAGTTAGATTCGTCGATCTAAATACGGCTAAAGTGTCGAGGACGCAAAGATCAACTCGAGACACTTAGAATCGTGCTTTTAGAGATAACTATAGGGAGCCTCAACTTTCACGAGGGAGAGTGCCCACGTCCAGGAACTCACATCAGAGTAGAACGGTACAACCATTCAGTCCATGCGATTTTTCCTGAACAGTCTACACTATCTGCAGGGACTAAGAGTTTTTAGGTCTTAGCCCTGTATTTAGTGTGAACTAGGTTCACTCTCGCTCGCCAGCGAGCCCCCCAATGCCAAATCAGGCTCAGCATCCCCTTTTTAAAGCGGACTTTCCCATGCACACCCCCGCGTCTCGCGGAAAAGCGGAGGCGTGATCCTCGCGTCTGCGCTCTCAGTGGCGCCTAGATGCTGGACCTGATATTTTGGCTCTGTATTAGGGGTTGCTAGTCGTAAGGGGATAGAGAGTTACCTTACAACATTCTATTTCTTAAATTAAATGTTGATGATTAAGACAAGATTTATTTCATATGGTCATAGTTTTGCCCATTTATAGTCATATTTCCGCTTTTAATAAAAGGCTATATTTGGGAATAGGAAAAACAGTTAATTTTAAAGGTGAGTCGTGAGCTTTTTAGAATGAATAGCGTAAATCTTGACAACTTGCAACATAAATCACTCTTTCTCTTTTTTTTATTGAAAACATAGTTTTTTACTTGATTAATATAAAATGTTAACAAATGTTTTATTTAATATTATTCGTTTTTACTTAAATTTTTATATCAGTATTTCCTAATGCGAATTTCACTCAATTCAATGATGGTTTGTATTCTTCATCGTATTGTTTTTGAAGATGATATAAAGATATTATATTAGATATATGAGATTAAATGATATTAACATAGGCGCAAAATTGTAACAATGATAGTATTCTGATTAAATATTAGAAGTGTGTAATTCTCAAGGGTTCTTCATAGTAATAATCTAAAAACATAAAAATATATCGACAGAAAGTAATGCCTATGGAACTAGCAACTTTTTTCAATATTTTTTGTATATTTCACTATTGATTTCGTTAAAAAATGTCCTTATGTTCATTTGGGTAATCCAAAAAAGGCTTGTCTTTAAAAACATTCTTTTTGATTGTGTCCAAAAAAGGTAAGAAAAATTGTTAAGACCTTTCAGGGTATCTATTATATCTCACAGAAAAAACTTTTGCTATATAGGCAATTGAATATTTGTACTTTGTTAAGAGTTAAGTATTTCCAAAAAATTGACTTTTTTTCTAAAATGTTAATATTTTTTGCTTGAGAAGTGGGTAAAATTTTCTTAAGGAAATATTTCAGTTCTGTTTGCATGATTAACAGGTTCACAGCAAATTATATAGCAAGCAATAAAAATGTTCTTTAATATTATATTATCCCACGAAAAGACAAGTGGAAGAGAATGAATAGATGTATAATTAGAAACGCGTCTTATTAAAGTTTACTTAACTAATATAAATTATTCGAATATCTATTTTGTCTTTTATGTGTATTACATTTTTCAATACTTGTAAAGTGTTACCTACAAATTATCTATGCCAATTGTAAGGAATGCGGGGATTTACAGATCTTACTTGTGAAAAGTTTTGACTAAAAAAATAATAGGATCAAAAATATTGCAACTTACAAACAAGTTGAGCAGTAATGCGACCTTTTTAATATAAAGTATTCCATTCTTAACAAAATAGATAAATTTTCAACCAAAAGTGAAATATTCGACAAAACTTGTAAATTTACAATTAAGAAAGATGAACTTTCAATAAAAAATAAAACAGTTTCTTTTCCATTATATATTAATAATAATTCAATGTTTTATATATACAGTCCCTGCATGCGTATGGATATTGATGTTAGGATCACTATAAACGAGCTCTCCAGGGTGGTTGCAAAGGATCCCTTTAGACGGGCTCTCCTGGGATGCATGAGTGTAGTATTATAGAAGCGTGAAAGAGTCTAGATAACACGGGCCTTCTGGATCCTTTGGTCGAGGTCCCTGCCGGACTGATTCCAGTTCTAATAATCGGCACGGCAATTACCTGCGACCGCATGCGACCAAGAAACCTTCCGTTAATATAGTGGCCTGCGAATGGATATTCATAAGTGTTTCGTTCAATTTAACCCTCCCCCCCCCAAGCCTCTCGGGGACTTCGAACGACCTCCCCGTGTAAGTCTTACCACTAGATGCGGGGCTCTGCAGGGGCGGACCTTTTCATTCCCTAGCTGCTAAAAATGGATCACGCTAAATCTGAAAAAGAAGTAGGAGTAAAGGGAGGTGGCGGAGAGTGGAAAGGGGTTGAGCCCTAACAAGTCTAACATAACCCTTTCCTCCCAATCCGTCTCTCCGTTAAGCCAAACCCAGGCGGCTCTGACGGTGGTGGTTACGGATACGAGGTACCTGGACTCGTTGCTCAACATAGTGCAGTTTGAGTTTCTCAGGGAAGCTACCCGGAGGGCGCTCGAAAGAGTGTCCTCATATAAATAGCCAAAAATCAGGACCTCCTTCTGTAAGGGAGGGGTCTTTGTATTTGTGGCAGCCGACCCAGCGGCTAAAGCTTGGCTGCACAAAGTTCTGGTCGAGACAAAGCCTTGGGAACGCGCAGCTCTCAAGGTGTATGGAGTTGCGTTGCTTCAGAATATGGTGAAAGTTACAGCGTGATTCCTGGGAAAACTGGTCTGCGGTGCTCCGTCGTTTGGAGAGATTAAATCCCTTACTTAAGACACAGTCCTGGAGACTTTTCAGGCACAATAGGCCTCAGAAAGAGGACACATCGGGAGGGGGGACCAAGCACCTCCTTTTTGTGCAAATTCCTGAGTCTCAGGCGAGGGCTCTTGCGGTCCTCAATTACAGGCCCTACTATCACTTTGGACAAGTCAACTATAAAGTTGCCAGCCAGGTGCAGGAGGAGCCTGTCCTCGTACAGGGAGATCGGGGGCAGAAATAAATGCCTGCACCCGGCCTAACCATTACCCAAATTAACTTGCACCACAGAAAAGGAACCTCTACTGTTTTACAGAGGTGCATAACTGCGAGGCACACAGGCATCTCGCGAATCCAGGAACCCTGGTTAGTACGGGGTGCCATAATTGGTTAAGGGGGGGGGGCTGGTTTTTGTTACGGGGACCCCAAGGCGGCCAATCCAAGAACTTGCATACTGGCGAAGGGAATCAACGTCGTCCCGCTGCTTGAGCTGTGTTCCATAGATTTGATGGTAAAAGCCACGGATTTAAAAGGAATAGGGAGGCTGGTCGTGGTATCGGCTTACTTTCCATATGACAGCGATACCAATTCATCAATGGAGGTACGTACACTGATAGCATACTGCAAGGTAAGGGGTCTTCCTCATCTGTCTAACTTCCACCATACTCTGTGGGGTAGCACGGACGTCAACCCAAGGGGTCAAGATCTAGTGGAATACCTAATTACTACTGATATATCAAGAAGTGGAGAGTCTCAGATGAACCTACTCTCTCAGATCACTCACAGAGTTTGAGTTGAAATGCATTATGCCCGTTTCTGGCCCTAAACGGGACTAGGTTCAGTTTTTTATGAAACTAAGAAGTGCACTTCCAGAAGTGCTCAGGTCAATTAGAGACGTGGACATCCTGGAGATGGCGGCCGAGACTTTCACGAAAGCCATAAAATCAACTGATGAAAGTAGATGTCGACCCTCACGAGTCCGAAAAGCTGGGGAGACACCAGAGAGAGACGCCAGAGAGAGGTTCATACGTGCTAGTACAGGCAATATGGAGGACCTTTGGAAATTATTCAGGACAATAAGGGATAAATACAGGAGTGCAATACGTATGGCAAAGCATGAAAGCTGGACCAACTTTTGAACAGATATCGAGAAAGGACCAGAGGCGGCTTAGGTAGATAAGTTGCTCTCTCGAAATCCGGACGCTATTCAAGGCACATTTTCCGGACTTTAAAAACTTATAAAAAGAAGAAAGGACACCTGGAAGGTAATTGAAGTCGCCTCTAGAATAACTGGGCCCAAATTGGCGAGGTTTAGGTGGGCCCGATTGTGAGACTTGCTAGGGCTATTCTGACTTTGGGTTATGTTCCGGCGGCGTGGAGGAGTGCCAAAGAAGTTTCTATTCCGAAAGCATAAAGGATTGGGTATATTTCACCTAAGGATTCCCGTCCTATTAGCCTCACATCTTTTTTTCTAAAAACTGTAGAAAGACTTGTGGATAGATATATCCTCGATAAGGTCTTGTCAAGTAGGCCACTTCACAAGCATCAAAACGCCTATAGGGCTGGTCACTCGACAAAGACGGCCTTAAGCACAGCACTTAACCTAATCGAAGGACAACTGAAGCTGAAAGGCCTTGCGATTGGAACCTTTATGGACATTAAAGGAGCCCGTAACTACTCCTCGGGAGAGGTGATCAGGGCGGCCATGATCTCACATGGAGTGCCCATGGCAGTTGTAGAATGGACCTGCCACATGTTGGCCAATTGTTACCTAACTATAACTAAGGCTGATACCACTTTGTGTGAAACCGTTGACTCGGGATGTCCACAGGGAGGTGTTTTATCACCCCTGATGATGTGCTTGGTTGTAGATGAACTGCTTCATCTGCTCACGAGTCAAGGCCACCACCTTATAGGCTATGCGGTGTAACGTAGTGGCTTGCCACTCGTTGGGTATCCACCCCCCTGATTAATATATAAATATAAAAGAAGCTCACGACATATTAAACGATTAGCATAAACTCAAAATAAATATAGCTATAATTAAGGAATGAGTGTGGAAATTGTGGTATGTGGAATGAGTCAATTTCAGGTTAAGGTTAGGTAATTTTACTTTATTTTTACCCAGGGATCGGACGTCCTACCTTTGTTTCTTTGGAAAATTTGGAGGACTCACTTGTCATTTTAAACCACGGCACATCATTGTTACTGGACATTCACGTACAGTTCACAGGTCACCGTTCACACTTCAACTCGATCATTAACCCATGCCATCCAGGTTAATTGCCACTCATTTTATTTAATAAAAAACGCCGAGTAACATCCGGCGCGGCACCTGTCATAACAACTGGCGGCCATCTTTACCACTGCCAGCGCGCCAGGTGGTGACTGGCGTACCACCATCAGGTTGGCTACAACGCAACCTACTACACCGTACGAGTCAGAAGTACAAATTATAGGGGGCAGCACCTCCCGGACCGAACCTGTGAACAAACGGGAGACGAGCGAAAAGGTGCCAAGGAAGCAAGGCAAGAGTCAGTTCATGTTGGTCGTTCTCACTGAGAGGAAGTTTCGACGGTTCCTGCTTAACATCCAAATTAAGACTTTGTATTTCCTTGAAACTGATTCTTATCTAATGTAAATATCTGTTAATGAAAACCTAGACGCCTTCAATTTAAGATCTTACAACTTCAGTGTACATTAAATAAGCTAATGAGACTGTAGAATATTTCTGAGATACGTGTTGATTAAACTTCTCCTTTAAAACATTAATCAGCTTCTTCTCTGAAAAAAACAAGATAAGGATTGTCTGAAAACATGTATTATCCTTAGACATTTTTTGCTTGTAAAGCAGCCATTAAACTCAGAATTTTTAAATAATTGCAACAGCCAAATTCGCAAGACTAGCATATTATATTAGTACTTCCATAGTAGTAATCAGCAACCACAAGAAACCACTTTTAGTAATTTCAACTAAACCCATCTCAGCTGACTTCAACTAAAAATACCCAACAAAATTTCAAAACTTAAAAATAAAAACATAACTCACTTTTTGAATTGTCTGGTTGATATGCTTATACTTACACTAATAACTAACAATATCAAAAAGGTATCCTAATCACAACTTGTGAACGCCATCTCAGCTACCTCAACTAACACATTCAAAAAATGTTTTAATTGAAAAAGTCAAGCTTGTCAAAAAAGTCGAGTCAGCTTGTCGGGACTTATTACCAGCATCATATTTTATTTGCAAATTGTTTACGACTTGGGTGCATTATAATTTTAAACGAATGCTGTTTGTCATTCGCTAGAGAAAATACCAAAGGTTTTACAAAATATTGTTTCTGCTTCTTTCCTCTCAGAAGAAACTATATTATGATTTGCAAAACTAAAAACTGAAAATGTTGCGTTTCTGAGTAGCAACTAACTAAAACATAACGTAAACTGAAGTATCCTAAGTGTCAACAAATTTTCAAATAATGTCCAACAGTTAGTTTCAACATTGTTCTTATTCACTCCACGCTCAGTCCTTTGAACCATGGAGCAAAACTGTTTTTATTTTTAAGTTGACTTTAAAATGTGCAATGTTTGGGAAGTTTTTCAAATAAAAAATACATTTTATAGAGTTTTAATGTATAGCAAATATTAAATTAATAACTGACTATCGAGTGTGAAGAGGTAAAAATGAACTTAGCCTTTATTTTTGTTAAGGACGCTCAGACTTTCTGTCAGTAAACTATTCTTCATTTGAACGTATACATTGAGTCGCCAAGGATGGGGCAAAACTGAAAACTGGGTGTGAGCGCGGTAACATATGGCTCTTGCTACACCAAACTAGATTTAGGAGTTATGGTGCTGTCAAACCCCCTTAGTTGACTGGATTTTGTTCCCAAAATCCTTAATAAACTCTGACTTGTTTATGTATTTCGTCACATGTAGGTAATTTAATTACTTCGGTTTGGTTTCTGTCGGTACATATTATCTCAGATATTTATTAGCTGTTCCCAATAATGTATCGATTAGTAGTGAGTAGGTAATTTTCGTTATGTGACAGGAACAGTGATTGACAACCAAAGATCGGTGTTAGTTCCTTTCAAAAATTTTAAAATCGGTTATTCTTTTACACTTCCCTGATTGCCGATAGTCCGCGGCAGCGTAAAAACTTATGGTTGTAAAAAGAAATTCGTGATCAGGTATAAAGGAGAAAAAGGATATTGAGAAAGTTTTGTATAGTGATTGCTTTGGATTCCAGAACCGAAATCTTGATGACATGAGTAAAGTGTTAACATCATCTAATAATAGGGCATCAGCTGGTTAGTGTGTATCCTCATTTGTTTTTTATCATAGGCTATCATATAGTTGTTATTATCTTAATATACCAAGATCATCGCAGGACCTTTCCAACTTGGTGAAAGTTTATGGAGAGGAATTTGGTTAATGAATTTAAACGTTTGTCTAACTTCGTGGATTGTCTTAGTCAGGATCTTGTCAGGATCTTAGATCCTGGAGTCCTGGTAGCACTTATGTATTCCCTTTTGCAACTTAATCCTCTTCTTCGCTTTCTTATCGTTAATGATTTTGTTACCACAGGTGGAGAAAGTTTTGATATTTTAGATTGGGAGTAGTGGCTAGAGTTAAGGGTAGGTTTGCATTATCTCTTCCGAACCTTGCGTGAAATGCGCTGATTCCTAAACCATCGTGTTTGGTAGTATCATAAACTAGCGTGATGTTTTTAAGTACCACGTCTCATTCGACTTAAGTGTCCTTGATACAGGTCCTTAAAAGGTCTTTTAGTACCGAGTGTACTCTTTCTAAACTTTCATTGCTTCGAGGGTAATATGTTGTGGTATTCTAAAAAGATTTTCAAAGTTTTGTATCAATGCTGACACGAAGTTTGTACCTTTGACATATAAATAACAATGCACTAAAAAGCAAATCATAAAACAATTTATATCATTTAATACTTAGTGTCCCTAATTAAAAATTGCTCAAGATGATATAATTTTCAAAATCCACAAATTTATTAATTTATTTTTCAACTTAGAGTATAGAAAATGGTAGCTTAGAATAAATTTATATATTCAGCGACCCACAAAACGTCTTGAAGTAATTAAGGTTTATATATTTTACGTTTCAAACTTATATTCTTTAATTTAAAGAAACTTTACATAAATTTCAATTTTGTCTTCTTTTCGATTTATATTTCTCTTACTGCCCCACCCTACCAATTTTTTTTTAATTTGTGAAATCTTAATACATGATTGGGTCAGTAAGACTTTTTCATAATTGTTTAGAAGTTACATTTCTGATTATTTTTATGCTTAGATGTTAAAAATTAAACAATAAACAAATTTACACGGCTATATTCTGAATCAGTTACTTAAAAACTGCCTATATTCAAATCCAAATCATATTCTTTTTTTGGTCTAAAATTTAAAAGATTTAAAAGATAAAATTTTTTCTTCAAATCTTTCTTCGCGTTCTAAAAACACGTGAAGCAAATATTTTTGATAGGACGCGTATTTTCGTTTTAATTGTAAAAATAACATCAAAAATAAAAGTAAGATATTTGTTGAAAAACTGCATTATTATTACATTTTGATTATTCATGACTAATTAGTTCATTAATTAATTTTTTTATTGCCTGTTGATATAAAATATTTTTCGCGTGTTTTCAGAGCACTGATAAAAATTAAAATTTCATAAAATCAGATAACAACAGAGTTTTATTGTACGCATATATGAGTTTTCTAGAACGACTGAGTCCTCTTTAGATTTTAGTAATCAAACAAATAATATTTTATTTTTAAGACAGTAATACCAGTATTTATAAAAAAACATTCTTTTAAAGCAATCTTTCTCAGTTAACTAAAACATATATTCGAAAAGAAACGATGTTACATGAGAGACAAAATTTCCTTTGAACAAAAAACTATTTCTGTTAACCAAAGAAATTTGTTTGCATCAAAAACACTTTCATTGGCTAAGCTTTATTAAATATTTATTGTTACATTAAAGAAATTTAATTTCAATTAAAGAACCTTTTTTCTGAGTTGAAACTGTAAAATAAAATTACTAAATATTTGAACAGCCTCAAAATTGGTTAAAAATCTACATTCAAAAATATTATAAATTTCTTAAAAAAATCCTTTTAATCTAATAAATATGTTTAAAACGTTCGAAATTTAAAAATATATATATTTAGAAAAAGACTTAATTAAGTCATATCATTTGATATTTCAGAATGTTTATGACAACGCATGTTCAAAACGGTAGATTTAAAATAATTTACAGAACGATAATAATATTTAGAGTGGCAATTCAACATTGTGAAACGTATAGCAATAGTAATTAAAACTCAAATTTAGAAAAGGATACTTTTACTTCAAGATGTAAATATCAGTTTTTTTTAAAACGTAAAAAGTAGTGTAAATAGTGATATCAGTCTGATTTGAATTTGTAAGAATATTCTTTTACTTAAAACTAATTTTTATCGAATCCAAATATCTCCGAAGGTTACCCATGACGTCTTCTGTGTAGCAGATAACGATTTAGTATACATTATATGAGCTTCTAAGACAGTAGAATATTCGTGAGATACGTTCTGATTAAAAATCTTCATTAATAAATTGATCAGCGTGTTCTGTAACTAAAAAAATGAGGATTTTCTGGACCCTGATCTTATCCTTGGCCGTTATCCTCAGTTCGATTGGTAAATATACTAACATTATGATATATCTATGTCGTGGCCATTTTTTTTAAGTGGTACACGAATCAGATTTTTAGAGATTCATTCTGCATGAAACAAGTTTATACGTACCCGGCTATACTTTTATATTATTAAAAATTAATACCAAACGAATTAAAAACAATAAAACACTGTCCATTTTTCAGAAAAAAAAACAAATCCATTTTCTACAGACATTCTTCGAATTGAATTCCATTATATGATGGAACTTTGTTTTTAAGAAATAAATCGTCGTGTATTAGGCAAATATTATTGAAACTGTTTCAAACTTGATATGTCAACGAAATGTAGCCTAACGATGTTGACAAAATAAACAAAAAGTAAAAATTTCCTATTGTTTATTAATATTTAATTGCAAATTTTGATAGATCGGTAACGCCATTTTTTCAGCTTCACTGACAAAAAGTATCCAGGGTACTTTAGAGTTGATACAACTTCCAGTGAAACATTTGCCGGAAATACCCATTTAACAAAAAATAATGGAACGCTGCCAACGATAGGTTAGGAAGCACCATGGATATGGCACTGTACGCTACTTTTTGTTGCATTAATCGTGTGGACGGGTCGAAGGAATAGTAAGGTTTCCGGGGACTCCATGAGCGGCGCGGTAATAGAAACTATCTACTGAGCATGTACGAAACTTGGCTCACTTGAAAAAACAAATAGGGTTCTGAAAGTTTCGTAGCAGGAGTCGGTAGGTTTACTTCACGTTTAGTTTGCAGGGTCTCCACGAGGGCGCACTGGTCCGGAATTTAGTGACCCCTCTAGAATAACGAATAACAAATCCTAATTTGCAAATGACAAATTTGCAATTCATGTGGTCGTATTTTTAATAAGAATAATTTTTTATGGATTGTTTAAACTATTGTTTATATGGCAGCTCGTAGGGAATAAAACTAATACACTGGAATTCCAAAGAAGCGGAAACTCGGGAGTCTCAAATAGGGCAGGGGAACAGCAGAAAAAATTCCGCTCTCTCCATTGGAGTCAAGATGCTCGTACCAGTGGATCGCGCACAACTGTGCAGCTCGTATATTTGGAGTTCTATTGTTCTTAGTTGATTCACTTTTGACTAGTGAGACTATTAGGGAGTTGCGTAATCATGAAAATTGAATTTCTGAAATATTTCTTTTATCAGAATATTCAATTGAGGAATCTGCTAATGAACTTGAAATTTTTTCTGACTGTGACACTAGCCCTTAGACATTTAACGAACCCTATCTTATAAATGGATGTATGTTAAAGGTCACTTGTGTAGATATTTTTTTCGTTTATAAATTTGGGGGGGGGGTTTGTTGTGTGTTAAATTAAACAAACTGTTTTATTAAAAAACAAGCTTTTCAGCCAAAGCCGTTTATCAAATAAAATTTATGGCCGATTATAGATTCCGGCTTCTTGATTATAACCTTACTTAATTCTAATTTTTTGTTGCAGAATTGAGTTCACAGTCGAGGTTTATGCCTGCTGATCAGAGTGATCCAAGTTTTCCTCGTCAGGTACCTTTTACTTCTTCTCCTGAGAGACATTCTCCGGTAAGGTCTTTTCATCCTACCAAAAGTTGTCAGTCCTCTGCCGTGTCTGCTCCTTCTGCCAGTCGTCAGTCCTCTGCCGTGTCTCCTCCTTTTGCCGGTCATCAGTCCTCCGGCTCGTCTCTTCCTGCTGCTGAGCCTGTTCTTCGTGACAGGTCCAGGTCTCCTAATGCCAGGCAAACTTTTCGAAAAATATTTGGATTCAAAGTTGAAGATCTCAGATTTATTCGATTTAAACCGTATAACAATCCCAGTCGGATATTTGAACTTAAAAATTTTACCTTTCCTCTCGGAAAACCTATTCGTTTGAAAAGCCAAAGTCGTGGCCTCCGCCCCATGCCAACCGGGGCACAAATTGTGTTGTCAACGGTTAATGGTGACGTCTTTGCGATATTGGAAAAAAAACAAACAAACGGAAACACGATTTTACGTGCTATGTATACACCTGATAATTTGATTACTGCGTCTAAACGGGCAAAAATAAACATATACAGCGGGGAGGTTGAAGAACTCACTACCAAAGAAATCGCGGATTGTCCAATAGCCAACCACACCCCAATTAAAACGTTTTTTAATGTATATCATGTGAACGAATAGTCTTCACGTAACTAATACTTAAAAAATTAATAGGCCAGCTTCTCTCCGATCTGGCGCTTTGCGTTTGGTGTTTATCCAGGTTCTTATACTTTATAAGAGTTTCTATTTGAGGGAAGATTTAACAAACTTTTAAAAGTGAAATCGATCCAATTACTTCAAACATTTCAAGTACTGATCAGCTTTTTATATAGGTTTATGATTTTTAAAATTAAAATGTAGTTTAAGCATTAAAAATAAATAACAATAAAATATAATTTTTAACTATAATATAACTCCTTAATTTTCAATTCCAAGTTTTAAATTGTGATGGATAAATAAAAATTGTGTTAACGTTATCAGTTTAGTTTTCATTAATTTACATAGAATATTAAATATGACAGACTAGCGTAGATTTATATTTTTAGACACATTTTTTTTCGTATGTGACGGAAAACATTTTGAAGGTTTTTGAAGGTTAGGGTTCAAACACGATCCAATCTAATATTTCTGACTTCGGGTTCAGATGCAGCGGGTCAAAATTAAATAGGATACAATGCTCTAATCTGCCGGTCAGACCACTTTTTTGTGGGGCTGTGTAATAATTTTCAGAGTAATAATTCAATATAGAGAACTGTATACAGAGTTCACAAAAAGTAACGAAACTTTCAACGTGTGGTAACCTTGAATTTGACTTCGATTTGGTTTTTTTAAAGTGGGAAACCCTATTTTTGTCAACAAAAATCAAAAGAGCGGGAAATTTGACGTCAAAAAATTTACTCAAGCTCAAAGTCAAATTCAAGGTCACAAGTGGTTTCTTCGTTAAAAGGATGACTACAAGCTTGAATTGGACTTTTTTGAAAAAATATTTTACCTGGAAAATTATGTAGGTGTTTGTTTACTTTTTGGAGACCCTGCATATCTGGAATCTGAGAGCAAATACATAATGTTAACATAATAAGAAAAATAAGATAGTATCAATAGCGAAATTTGTTACATTTGAATTTATAAGAGGATTCTTTTACTTAAAACTTATGTTTATGAAATTCAAATATCTCCAAAGGTAAACCTTGACGTTTTTAGTGTCACAGATAACGACTTGAGTATACATTATATCAGCTGATAAGGCCGTAGAATATTCATGAGATAATTTTGATTAAAATTCTTCATTAATACATTTAACAGCATCTTTTCTAACTAAAAAAGATGAGGATTGTCTGGACTTTCATCTTTTCGTCGGCCACATTTCTCAATTCTATTGGTAAATATACTTATATATTATATTTCTATCGTAATAAATTTTTTCCAAGCTGCGCAGAAATCAGAATTTCGGTTATTTAGTGTGCACGAAGCAACTTCATACATACTTAAATTTGTGGACTCTTATCTATTCGCGTGCACATACATATGGTACCTTGTCAACAGCACAGGTTTAGGTATTTTTAATAGATTTTACATTATACTTTTATTTTATAATAAATTAATGCCCAGCGAATAAAAGATAATTAAAAACTGATGGATTAATGTAATGAAGGCATTTTCCGGGTTTTTATTGTTGTACCAGGGGTGTTAGTTGAAGTTTGCCAGTTTTACTCATAGATGTCGCTACAGATATGTATAAATTTCTATGATTTGGCATCTATGTTATATTTTTCTATGGACAAAGACCTTAAAAAATACACAATTTCATTCTGCCAAAATAATAGCATCATAGTCGCTTACCTCAGTGAATATGTCGAGTTTCGTTACAAGTAACTCGCATTTGCGGCATTCGTTGCTTTTCTTATTTCATCAAAAGAAAAAAGCAGTTAAAGCTTATCAATTACTGGTAGAAACTTATGGTGAACATGCTCCAGTGATTAAAACATGTGAGACATGTTTTAGTCAATTTAAAGTGGAGATTTCGATTTAACAAGCAATGAACATCTTGGTGCAATGAAAAAGTTTGAAGACAAAGAAAACAAAACGAAGAAAATAATTTGCCAATGTTTAAAAGCCATCAAAAAAATCAAAAAGTATGGAAAATGGGTACCACACCAACTGAACGATAGACAAATGGAAAATCGAAAAACCATTTGTGAAATGCTGCTTGAACGGTTCGAAAGAAAATCTTTTCTGCATCGAATTATCACGTGGGACGAAAAGTGGATCTATTTCGAGAACCCGAAGCGGAAAAAATCATGGCTTTCACCTGGTGAGGTCGGCCCATCGACTCCAGGTCCAAATCGCTTTGGCCGTAAAACAATGCTCTGTGTATGGTGGGACCATTGTGGTGTGGTGTACTTCGAGTTCATAAAACCTGGTGAGACGGTGAATACGGATCGCTACCGACAACAAATGATCCTTATCCTACAACATGACAACGCACAGTCTCATACCGCTAAAGTGGTGAAAAACGCATTAAAACCATTGAATTGGGAAATATTATCGCACCCGCCGTACTCTCCAAACCTCGCCCCGTCCAACTATCACCTTTTCGCATCGATGGGATACTACCTCGCAAAGCAGCGCTTCTCCAATTTTGAAGAAGTCGAAAAATGGCTCGTCGAATGGTTTCCCTCGAAAGAGAATAAGTTTTTTTTGAATGGTATCCATGATTTGCCTGAAAGATGGAAAAAATGTGTAGAATTCAATGGTCAATATTTTGGATAAATTTTTTTTTGAGATTCTCTTGAGGATTAAGTGTTTTCTTTATTGAAAAAACCGGCAAACTTCAACTAACACCCCTAATATATTTAAATATTGCCGATATGTTCCGACTCGGATTCGAGACTTTTTCGAGGCGAATTCTCTACGATACAATATACTGTGAAAAAAATTTTGTTGTTGACTAAAAATATAAGAGTCGTACAATTAAATATTGTGCTTACCTTATATTTAATTATAGGAAAGTAGAAAGAACTTTTTATTATCCTCTTCATTGTTAATTTTTGTATTTGTTAAGATTTTGAATATGTCAACTGGTTTGACCAATGTATGCCCTTTTACAGTTTTTACATAGATGTCAGTAAACGCAGTTAAATTTGTTTTGCTTTCTTAATTTTATCTTTAGTGCTTCTTAAAACGATTATTCTTAAATTATTGTTGATGGCAAAAAGTAATTAAAGATTACTTTATTTGAAAGTTTTTAACAAACATTCATCTAAGTTTTCAATGCAGGAAAATACAACCATTTTTTAAATACTATTTTTGAGTTGCGTTGATAGCGTAGATATATTTTTTTGCAAATTAACTATGTGCTTGTATCTTTAAGTGATTATAGTTTTTAACCAATCAGATGGATAGCCATTTTTTCTCAGTGTTTTCTGCAGAATATCTAATGCTAATTTTATGATATATTGGGTAACAAGATTAGAATTTCAGGAATCTACCTGACCAAACTGGTTTACGATACCACTTTGTTACAATTTCATTGTTTTCAATTTTTAATTTCAATTTATTTAAACGTTTCTTCAAAGTTTGGCAATGATTTACTATATCAATTTTCTTTCTATGTAATGTAAATATAAATAAAGAGAGGATATGTTTCTTCACTACAATATTCACTTTTATCACATTCAATAATAGTAATTAAACTATATATAAATACTAATTAAATACTAATTACGATTTCGACTAGTAGATCTAAAAACGTCAATACGTCGAAAACCTACAGATTTACCTTCGCTAGTCGACAACCATAACATCTTTCAAAAAGTGTATGCTTGTCTTTCCTATCGCCGCTCCTCTAATTTTTCTTATTTTCCAGTCATCTTTTAAGTCATTTACATGAATTTGGAATTACACCGGACTCAATGCACATCCTTGTCTGATTTCTTTTTTAGTCCAGAAACATCTGCTGGATTCTTTCGTTATCTGTATCCTGTTTTTGGTGTTACCGTACATCATTTTTATCATTTACAGCATTCTTCCAGTTATTCCTCTATCATTTTTTTTATCCACCTCTAACTCTTTTTCACTCAAAAGTCCCCTTCTCCTTGTTCTGTAGGGTCTCAATGCTGCCTAGAATTCTCCTAAGGTCTTGCTCTTTTCCATTTTTCTTAACTTTCTTTCTTCTTCTTCTTGTTTTTTTATCCTTGCACAGTTTTTTCAGTTCTTTCTTGCATTTATAGTATTTCACTGTATCAGTTTTCTTTTTCGATCTTCTGCACTTGGCTAGATTTCTTCTGGTTTCCTTCATTTTTCCTTACATTATTTATGAAACCAATTTTCTTCCTTCTTTTTCCCTGGTATCTTCTTCTCAGATTTTTCTGCCGCTGCCGTGATCATCCTCTTAAGGTTTTCGAGTCTTTTCTGCGTTGACTTTATTTTTCCTTTCGATTTTTTTCCAGTTGTTCGAATCTCTTCTCTGAACTATTCCTTTTTATCTTCTCTTGATTTTCAGCGTTCATCGAAAAAACTATCTGTTCTCGCTGGTTCTTTACATAGTCCCGCCTGAAAATCTCCACACAGTAATAATCATCAAAACCCCGAAAAAACCACTTCTAGTATACAGGGTGTCCCAAAAACCTCGTGCCGCCAAAAACCAGGACATTGATTTTTAAATTTTAAGCAGAAAAGTCCTTTGCCATTTTTGGAAATTCTCAAAAATAAGCGAGATATTCACTATTTTTCTTGGCTAATCAGCGCGTTTGGCGGGAACAGCGCTAGTGGCGTAACAGCGGTCATGGGCCCCCGAAAGAATTTCGTTTGTTTATTTATGTTTGAATCGAAACAATGCTTGATGATGACGAGATGTTTTTCATTTTCAATTCACATGATTGTAATTTTTCCGAATTACAAAAATTTTGTTAAGTTCGAAATCGCGAAAAGCAAAACGATCAATTTTGTTAAGAAAAAAACTTTCGGAAAAATTACAATCACGCGAATTGAAAATGAAAAACATCTCGTCATCATCAAGCATTGTTTCGA
>JAAAKG020075702.1:0-17057 GCA_010014905.2 Druon quercuslanigerum | reverse complement strand
TTTAATATTAGGTTTTTTTTGGAAGAATTAAATTCGGATATATGAATTTCATTCAAATTTTCTATAACTTTCCATTTAACACAGTTTAAAAGTGAAGATTTGTGAGAAAAAAATTTTGCCTGTTCAAATTATAATACTGTCAATAATTTTTTTAATCTGTCACAACTTACAACTTTAATAAAAATAGTTTTACCTGTCAAAAACTTTACAAGGTTTTAGATCGAGTCAGATGAACTACATTTTTTATTTTTGCGCGAAGTACATACGTGAATAAGATAAAAACTATACAAGACAAAATTATATCCAATTAAATACAAAATTATAATTAAAAACTTTGAAGCAACTTTTACAATTTTTTTTTTTAATTTCGATACTTAAGTATAATAAAATTATATAGGTTTTCGGTCTATTTTTCTGTATTTCCATTCTATTATCTAAATTAAAATAATTATTTTTGAAAATCAAAGCTTGCCACAAACTGTTGATTTTTTTGTTGAATGAAAAATTTGATCTCCCTTTTGCATCTTGATCCTGTAACATTCTATATTTTTCGAAATTAAAATACTTAAAAGATTACATGTTTTTTAACTATGCGATAAGTTTATTTTTATTTGTATACGGAGAGAAATGTCAAAATATGATATTGTATGAATATTGATTATTCGCTTTGGTGCAAGAAATAAGAATTCGGAAGCCTTGCTTTTGAAGCATAGGTCTCGAAGTTTCAGATATTAGGCCACGTCCCTTTGCTCTCAGGTCTCGAATTCTATGTTTTCAGATCACAGAGTCCAAGACTTTAAATCACATAACAATTGTTGTTCTAAAATCATGCGCTTCCGTGAAACAATCTCTTGAAATTTCTCTCCGTATATGTAACAGTGCTCATTTTTCACAATGAAGGTTAAAAATAAGGTAAATAAATTATTTAAAGTAATGTGGCTACTGGGAAAGCTAGTCGAAGCTATGCCTATTATTTTTTTCTGAAATTTGGAATTGAATACAAAATTTGGCAAAGGTATCAATCAATGAGTTAGGTATCAAATTTGTATGCTGATTAATATAAATAAAATGTTTTTTAAATAATAATAAAATGTAAATTTAGATGTTGATTTGACTCGATTCGAGTGAGTCCTTCTTCACGCTCGGCAGGTGCCTACATTTTGCTAAAATTAAACTCAAATACCCTGGGAGCAAATATAAATGAGCAGTCATTCAAATTTGACATGATATTTTCTGTCTCCCAAAAAGTTTTCATAACAATATTCAACGTATTTTAAAGCCAAAATTAACCATTTTTGGAGCCCGAGAAAGGCCTCTCCATATAGGATCCCATGTTTTTTGACACGTTTTTAAACAGTGATAAATCCAATTTTAAGCTGGAAAAGGCCCATCAAAACGCATTGTGTCAAAGGGTACATATTTTTCTACCGAAAAACACTAATTTTAATGATTTTTCATCAGATCGATCCAATAGCCGGACTACTTTAAGAAGATTAGCATTTTCAATATTCAATGATGTCAAAATAACGAACGTTTACATTTTTTTTGTTTTTATAAGTCACTTACTTTACAGAACTCATTAATTAAAGACTTTAATTGGCAAATTTGTAATTAATTACAGTTTTTGTGAAGAAAATTAAATTAAACAAATATTTAAAATTTAAATTTAGTGCTGTCGAATAACAAAAGTCAACTTCAACTTGGTCGTACCAACTTTGCAAACCTCAAAATTGTAATTTTTTAGGAATATTTAAAACCGCTATTTTGAGTATTTTATGATACTAAAAAAAATTAATCAAACCAACTTTAGTCGTACCCAATACCAAACCTCTATCTATCGCTTTTTTATTTCCGAGATAGTCATCTCAGAATACGCATCTGGCTTCGGTTAAACAAATTTTTACATTAATAAATTATCTTAAATTTTTCATTTGCATCATGCTTGTAAATGGGACATACTTCTTCTTCTTCGAATTTTTAAAATTACCCACAAAAGGCATTATAGAAAAGCGACAACAATGCTTTCGAGATTTTCTTGACAGACCCATTTTTTAGAGAAGCATAATTAACCTCGCTTCAGATTTAAAAGTCAAATCGAAAAAACTGAAATGCAAAATAATTCCACACTTGAAAGCTTTGATAAAATTGAGGTATACGAAATATTGGAAGTGTAAATGGTCAAACGGAATTAAAACCATGCTAATGCTTAAAATTTAATTAAATTTGCCTTATCATTGTCCATCATAAAAAATTATCAAGGAAAATATTCTAAAACCTTTAAAGTAAACTGTGTAATTTTAATGCTTTTATATAAAAATAAAATTATGCTTGAAAAAATATTATCAGCATTTTATTTATTATATTGATAAATAGTTGATAGAAACTTATTTAACAATAAAAGGATAAAAATAGAAGTGATATAAGCAGGAATAATTTGAAAAACAGCTGGGAATTCACCAAAGTGGAGCGTAACCAAGGCAACCTTACAGAGACAAACAATCGTCAGTAAAGTAAAGTGTCACAATAGTTTGTAGCATGACGGCATGGAGCATTTCCAATCTGAGTTTCGCATCAAGTCCGAAGTATTTGCAATTCTATATTCAAAACTTCGATTTTGGATTTAACAAGTAATAAAACCCTAAAATACGACAATTATTATAGCATTTTTTAAATTGAATAATGAGAAATAATCGATTTAATTGTTGTTAGCAACAGCTATGAATATTAGGGATGTTAGAGACAGTAGTGACGAGGAAGATGCGCACCATATTTCGGCATTTACGAAATTTGATGAAAGTATTGTGGTACGGAATGCGGAAGAAATCAAAAGCCCTGTTATTCGAAGACCTTCTGCTAAAAGAAGAAATTCAAGAACTCTTCCCAGTGACAACTCTATTCTTGATGTAAATTCGCCACGAGAAAAACTTAATTTTAGTAGGAGGTATATTATTATAAATATATTACACACTGCTAATAATTAACATTTTTAATCATTTAAACTCAAGAAAATTCAACGTAAGAACTGATTTTAAAAGAACTTAGATTTGGGGAAAATCAATCTTAAAAAATTAAATATTGTAATTCAAACTTGCAATCAAATAGAATTCAAAAACTTAGTAATTAAAAACAATTGAAGTTTGAAATTGTATTACCTACCAATTTTGTTTTGTTTTACAAATTTTTTAAGAATCATTCAAATTTAAAATCTTTCAAACGTTTAAATTAAATTAGAAATAATTTATATTTGGGCAAATCGATCTTGAAGCGATTGAGTGCTAGAATTCAAATTTGCAATAATACAAAATTTTAATGTTTAAAAGTTAAAAGAATTTAAATTTTAAATCAAGTGAAGTTTATAATATATTATAGGTAAACAAAAAATAAAATTCGAAATTAACAGTTCAAATATTAAAAATTTTTATGGTTAAAAATTGAAAGAATTATTTTAAGTGAGCGCTTAAAATATCCTAATTTTAATGCAATTCAGTCTTAAACTATTCAGCTCTCAAATGATTAAAATCTAAAGCTAATAAATTGAAAATTTATAATTTAAACCACCACAACATTTAAAACTCGCCCAGTTGTCTTATTCTATTTAAAAAAGGTGGTTAAAAGGAAAAAGTGAAAAATTTCCGAAATAGGTGACAAATTCCAAAATAGGTCAAGAAGGGTTAACTCAATTTAAAAAAATTCCATTTTTAACTATTCAGTGTTAAAGATTTTACGATTCTAGAAAAATAAGAGTATACCCATCATTTTTTTTCAATTAGACTCTCCGATCAGGAACCAAGTTTCTCAAAACCAATGAATATCGAAAGCGATCTTTCAGACAGCGATGAAACAGACGAAGATGATATTCAAGGAACAACAGCAAAGACTATTGACTTTTACGATCCAAAGCAATTTGAAGATTTGCATGTTTCGACAGAAGTTAAGGAACTTTTTCAAAACATAATAAGGTACAATTTTTTAATTCTGAAGACTCATTGCAATCAAAATGAAAACAATATATCTAAATTTTTAAAATTCTTTTGCAGATACACTCCGCAGAAAATAGAATTAAATTACAAATTAATACCATTCATCCCAGATTATATACCAGCAGTTGGGGATATAGACGCTTTTATAAAAATTCCCAGACCTGATGGGGTATTAGATAAAGTTGGATTGGCAGTTTTGGATGAACCATGCACGAACCAATCAGAACCTGCAGTTTTACATCTACAATTGCGAAGTCAGAGCAAAAGCGCAAGTGCTGTCAGACATTCGGTAGTAAAAAGAGTTGAAGATGCAGAAAAAAATGGAAAGGCAATAGACAAATGGATAGAAGATATGAGCCAATTGCACAGCAGAAGAAATCCCCTAACAGTTCAATTAAAAACACGTTTTCCTGATATAGACACCCTTCTTCAACAATGGCCACCTGAAGTCGAGGAAAAACTTAATGAGGCCCATATCGATATTTCAAAATTGGATTGTGATATTCCCCATCTTGTAGATTTAGTTTGTAATCTTGTCGACATCCCAGTTCAGGAAAATGCAAGACTTGAATCTCTTCATACACTTTTTACTCTCTTTTTGGAAATTAGGAATTTAAAAGATCAAAGATTCTAGGAAGGGTTTAAAGCATTCAATAGCACTTTAAAGTAAATCTCATAAAATAGAATATACTTATTTAATTGTCTGTGATAAACAATAATATCAGTGTATTTCTGTAACTGCCTACGGCGCTGGCATAGGGTAATGCATTCATTTTAGGCTTGATCAAAAGAACAAAATATTATAAATAGAAAACGACTTAGCACAGAAAAGTTTTCTTTTGGATTCCTTATGACATATATTAAATTTGAAATGAATTGATTGATGTCTGGCGGTTGGGCGTAGTTTTCAGGTTCAGGTCTCCATACAAAATTTAATTTCTCCGATATAAACTCAAATAAAAAATCTGAATAAAAATGTAAAAATAAGGAATGTTATGCAAAGTGAGAAACTAAAATAACATTCATGCTTTTTCGAAAACTCTGCAATTAAAAATTTTTTAAATTCTATTTTGACTTCGCCCAACGGCAAAACATCAATCGATTCATTTCTAATTTGATCAAAGTTATAAGGGGTCCAAAAGTAAACTGTTCAGGGCTAACGCGTTTTTAATTTATAAAATTTGTTTTTTTTCGATCCACCCTATTATATTATTATAGAGTGGGGCGAAACCCCCATTTTTTCGATCAGCATATTCTAATATTGGGTAAAAGTTGTGTTTGCCCAAAATTATAGAAAGCATTCTAAATTACAGTTCGATTAGATAGTATCTTTTAATGTTTTGCGTGTGGATTCGTAAATTTAAATTACGAAAATTTAAAAATATTTTCCTGTGGGCTAAACCATCATGTTGACTTTTTGATAAAAATACTGTTGTTGGTACACAGTAAATCCTAGGGATATATCATGTAGTATATAATATTATAAATTAAAATTTTAAAATTAAATTTTGTGCTTAAGTGAGAACTTTCTAAAAATACATTTAAAAAAAGTTTTTAGATTGTGTTAACTACGCATTTTTTGTAACGTGAACATGTGCTTGTTTCTCCAGCTTGAAATCAAAGAAAAATGCAAATATTTTGCTATCATAAACAGAAAAAAATGGTTAGTTGGGCCAACTATTTAGTTTGTAAGATATGTCACTACTATGTTATTAGTTGGGACAACGATTTAATTAGTTGCAGTTAATAACAGATTAGTCGCTGCAACTAATGGAATTGTTGTACCAAATATTAAAATATAGTAGTACCATATCTTACTAACTAAATAGTTGGCTCAACTAATCTTTTTTGTTAGTGTACAAAAACAATTTAGCTGTGTGAAAGATCTAAAAATTGACTTAAAAATGTAAAAATCTTGCATAGCAATTGGGGAAACGGAAAAAAGGGGGTGGGGGAACAAAATAATTGCAATCAATCAATCATGACACTGTATTACAATTGGCCAGCCGTATATACCAATAGACCATTCGTTTTGTTTTTTATTTTATAATTTCATATTATTATTTACTGAAACAACAGTGCCTAAAAAAATTTAATATCATTTTGTAGCTCATAGGATTTATTTTTAGGTTTTTGATCGGTTATTATCCGATTAAACATAAATTTTTGGGGTTTACAACCTGTTGAACAGATACAACTTTCACTAACTTTAAGAATCTGCTATTTGAAAAAACGGATGGTTAAACTAAATGCTCTATATCGACCTTAAGGAACACATTCTCATTACAATACTCGCGCTTCGTGCTCAACTTTTGATATTTATATAATATGTGTTCTAATAAATTGTATAATCACAATAATTTATTGTGTATGTATACATAGTATACACACCCTAGACCCGGGCACAATTTTTTTCATCTGGCAAAAAATTATCTTAGCAGCGGCGTAGCCATGTTGTGCTCGGGCGCTCCCCCCCCCCCCACTCTCCGTAAATTTTAGATCCCAGCGAATACTGGACTTGCAACAAATTTATTGTTGGTTTTCTCACATCCCTATATTCTTTGCTTTGTTTTAAAAATAAATCAAAACTTTTTGTAATAAAAACAATATTTAACGCGTGGTTCAAGGCTTTATGCTCAAAAGTGTTAATTTTTGTTGATATCGAAAAATGACGACTGACTTATGTCAAAACAAAAAGTATGGCAATAAAATTATGGTAGGCAACGAGAAAAATAATTTTACCTAGATCTTATTAGATCTAACTAGCCACAGCTTAAAAAAATAATTTTCAAAGAAAAATTGTTGTACCATAAAGAGTTAAATTTTTAACCAAAGAAATGAATTTTCAACTATAATGATAAATCTTTAATTCAAAAAATGAATTTTTGCCAAATATTTGAATTTTCGACCAAAAAAATGAATTTTCAGCAATAAAGATTAATTTTTTAACAAAGAAGACGAATTTACGTCAAAATATATCGATTTTTCGTTGAAAAGATTAATTTTCGACCCAAAAAAAAATTAATTTTCAACAAAATACAAGAATTGTCTACTAGAAAATATCACTTTTCAACCATAAATATATTACAACCAAAATAGTTACATTTTTCGTTAAAAAATTAATTTTTAACGAATTAAAAATAAATTATCAAAAAGCTACTTAAATTTTCAATAAAAAAAAAGGTTTTTGAATTTAAAAGATCAACAACAAAAAAAGTGTTCAACAAGATACACCAAACTCTCGCTTACAGTCACCCTGTTCTCAGCCTTCCTAGAACTGCTGTCTCAAGCAGTTTCACAGGGTAACAGGGCAAGAGCGGTTGCGGCATTATATATATAGATATAAATTCCATTTGAAAACAAGTCAGGTGGCCTTCACTGTTTGCATTTCGATCCCCCCGAAATCAGTTCAAGGTTATTAGAAGGCAACCCCAGAAACTAGACTTAAAGCGAGAGTTTAGTGTTCAATCAAGAAGTTGCATTTTTAGTCGAAAAAAAAAACATAAAATTACTGCGACCACGAAGGCAAACTTTCAACCAAGAGAGATTTTTTAGTCAATTAAGAAAACAAATTTCATCCAAAATGTAGAATCGTCATGCGAAAAAGATGAAATTTCTACAAAAAGGTTGAGTTTTTAAGCTGAAAACATGCATTTTCAACAAAACAGTTAAGGATAGATAAGTTTTCAATCAAAAAGATTGATTTTTTTCTTTTATTTGTTAAATTCTGAACAAAATAAGAAAATTGTGTGTTCATTTCCTAAGTTTATAAATTATACAAATATCATTTTCGTGGTCAACATTTTTAATTAAATAATTGAGTAAAATCTTTACATCATATTAAATATTTCAAATAATTTTTAAAATTCCCCATTTTTCACGTAATTCGAGAAAAAATCAGCACATGTCCTATTAAATCAGAGTCTGGTCAACCGAAGGTTGAACCTAGGGTTACCAGAGATTTTTGCATTTTTCTGACATATTTTCGTTTTTTACATGCGTTTTGAAAAACAATTTCCCGGTAAAAGAATGTCAAATAAGAATTTTTTCTTGTTCTTACTACATTTGATGAAAAGAGAATGGAAATAATTTTTTTATAATGGCGTTTGGCTAGGGGTAGGAGGGGTGCAAACCGACTTGTGCTGATATGTCATGAGACCCATCTGGTAACCCTAGGTCAAGCTAATTATGTTAAATTTTAATTATTTTTGTTGCCAATTTTAATCTTGTTAAAAAAACAATTTAGGTTAGGTTTGCATTCTTATCTTCTCACTTTTGATTTGTTTTGGCTTCAATGGTTAAATAAGTTTTTATCGTGTTTATGTAATAATAGTTCTTTTATCAAAATTGATATGAAAAACGCCACAGCTTCCGGAATCCGGGGGAGTACCGACATGAGTATTGCAGAAATCACGTGACCACTGACTACTGGCAACAAAGGCGGTTTGCACGTTCTTTCGCGATTGGATTGGTGTCAACAGTCAATTCGTTCAGTGTCTGTGAGTGTCTGGAGTGTCTCACAAAACATTACAGAACAAAGAAGTCGCTAACAAAATATTTACTTTAAAATGTGACTCGTTAATAGAAATAATAATAAAATACTGAATTTAGTGCAATGTCGACTCCAACAACATCTCCTTTTCTGATTAATGATGTTATTAGCGAGACTAGCAGTCTAAATGACAGTCGAGATCGAGATGACAGAGAAAGGCTCCTTAAGCCTAGAAATACACCTCGAAATAATTTCCCATCATATGCACACGATAGTGTCAATGTCAGATTTCGGGTAAGAATTATTGTCACTTTATTCTTAGTTTTTCTCTACTTGACACATGAACCTAACCTCAAAAATGTTCTCTCTTTATCTTCAACAAAACAGAAATAACTCGCAATTTAACTTCCACTTTATTATGCCATAAACAATATTTTGCACAATAATTATTGTTAACTAACTATTCGATTTATGAGACCCTAATTAAGAACTTTTTTAAATATATATCAAACTTTTTTATTGTTAAAGTAGGTTAATTTTTTAATTGTTTAAAATATATGCTCAAAAATATGGAGATTGCATAATTAGAATTTGTCGCATTAGATTCTAAGCCTGGGTTTAAAACGTTTCTTATTTCTCAACTGTTTAACTTGTCAAATAGTATTATTTTCTAACGAGCGAAGTTTATAATTTGCATTAATTTTGAAATTCAGGATCATTTATTTGGAACATTTTAAACTTGAAGTTACTCAAAAACAAAGGCTTTAAATTTGAGATTCTATAATTTGAATTTTTTATAAATGAGACTCCATATCCCAAAATTATCTCGACACAGGGGAAAGAGGATGATTTTTCATAAAAATAGAGGAATAATAGGGTAATAAATTCTTTGATATAAAATTATTATGCAAATGACATATTTAATGCAACACAGAACGAATTTTCAACACAATAGTTAATTTTTCAACCAGTGAGATGAATTTTTAACCACCGATATGAATTTTTAAATTAAATGATGAGTTTTCAACGAAAAAAGAGAATTTTCAAAAAAAAGAGTTAAATTTTTAGCCTAAGATATGAATTTTCAACGGAAAAGGTCATATTTGGTACTTCAACCAAAAAACATTTTTGTTTTCAATCAAAAGAGATGAATCTTCAACAAAAAAAAATACATTTTTAACAAATCAAGAATATAATAACAAAATTTTCAGTTAAAACGATTCCATTTCAACCAAACAGATGAATTTTCAGCGAAAAATGTAAACGTTGATATTTTAACCTTAACATATTTTACGTTTAAATAAAAAATAGTTGAATTCAACAAAAAAGAATATGAGTAAAAACATTTCTTTCTGAATTTTTAAGCTTGTCAATTAAGATTATTTTCTAACGAGAGAAGTTTATAATTTACATTAATTTTTAAATTCAGACAAATTCATTTTGAACATTTTAAACTTGAAATTACGCAACAATAAAGGCTTTAAATTTGAGATTTCATAACTTAAGCAGAGACTCTGACTTAAGTTTTTTTAATAAATCAGGCTTCACAGTCCAAAATGCTCTCGAAGCAGGGAAAATAGGGAAATAAATTCTTTTAAATAAGATTAATATAGAAACAATTCCTAAGGTTTCAAGTCGAAATGTATTGGATTTAGAACTAAATAGTTGAATTTTTAACCCTAATACGAAATTTTAACAAAATATTTGATTTTCAATTTAAAGAGACGATTAATTTAGAAAACAGGTAACCTATAAACCTGGTAATATACATTTTTCAATTAAATAGTCGCATTTAGAACCAAATAGTTGATATTTCTATGAAATGAGATGTATTTTTAACAAAATAGATGAATTTTTAACAAAAAAAGTTAATTTTCAACAAAAAAGTTATTTTTAATCCTAAAAGATAAGTTTTTAATCCATAAAGACGAATTTTTTATCCGAAAAGCTAAGTCTTTCACAGAATAGTTTAATCTTTTACCAAAAATACGACATTTGAAACAAATATATAAATTTTCAAATAAAAAAGATTAAACTTCAACCAAAAACAGTTGCATTTTCAACCAAATATTATGATTTTCAAACCAAAAGAACGATTTTTTTTTAGAAGACAGTCCAATCTTCTGTCTGAAATGTTGACTTTTTAACATTATAGATCATTTTTAATCAATGAAGATAAATTTTTAACCAATTAATTGAATTTTCAAAAATATAATTATGTATGTAATGATAAAAAATATTAATTTTCAATAGAAAAATTAAAGTTTTAACCAGAAGGATTGATCTTTCAACCAAAAATAGTAAAAAAAAATTCTGATTGGTTTCTTTTAATTTAGTTTGCATTTAAACGAAAAAGCGAGAAAAAGGGAAACTTTTTCCTGGAAACGGGGGCAAAAAGATCAATTCTTTAAAAAATGGCAAACCGGAATAGGAAAATGAGTGTAAAAAGTGTAAAAATTTAATCGACTTTAAACGTATTCGACTTAAAAATGTCTGTTAAAACTGTTAAAGTATTCAATTTGAAAAAATTAAAACTTGACTCGGATTCACGAATTTACACATTTTTCAGTTCCAAACGCTAATAATTAAACATTTTCTAAGTAAAAAGCTTAAACGAGAAAACATGAAATTTTAATTTTCTGAAATAAAATGGTACAATTTTTATAGTTATAAATTTTTGTTCTGATAAAAATTGAAAGTATACACTACCATTGGAAATTGTCGGCATGATCAGCAGAAGTACTATTAAAAATCACTGCTGACTATGAAACGTGACTACTCTTTCAAAAATTGAGCGAAAAACTTATTTTTCTAACCGTTGAAAAGCTTATCAAATTGTGTCTCAAATGAGCCCCAATGCGGATATTTTTGACATTTTGAAGAGAATATACTGTGCGAGAAGTTTTTAAAAAAATCAAGAATTTCTCGAATTTTGTGCCTTGACTTCAACGTGTGGCATGATCTAGGAAATTTGTAGCAAAAATCTCAAATTAATACGAATTAATCTTTGAATTCATATGTTTAATTGAAACACCTAAAATTTGAAAAAAAATCTTCACGGGTTCTCGAGATTCGACTAAAAATGTCCAAGCGTGTTGCTTTAGGAGCGAGTAAGATGAGACTCGACTAAAACTTCACATTGGAGGCTAGTGTTAAAGTATAGTGAAATTCTGAGAAAAACATTGGTTGAAAGGCAGTAGCATTTTTCTTTAAAAAGTAGCTTTTTTTTAAAAAAAGTCGAAAAAGTCGCACGACCCGAGCCCTGTAAATCCTTAAATTTAATTTGCAATAATTATTTATACATAAAAATAAGTTTGAAGTCCTATTAAAACATTTTTGTGATCATCGATCTGAATTTAATTTCAGAATTTCTCCATTTTCAAGAACAGATTAGAGTTAGAATCTGAAGTTTCAATAAATACGAGAAATCATATGCAGATCGTGCTGCGCAATTAATATTAAAATAGAACAATAACCGATAAGCAATGAATCACTGATTTTTAATTACTTATCTTTCACAGAATGTAAGCTCAGGAAATTCAAGCTACGGTTTTAACAGTATTATCGAAAGTCTTTCTAATCGTCAGACTAGAAGACTAAATACCGGAGAAATACATCCAGGAGGAACAAATTTTCTTTCTACCAAGTACGAGGTATTCCTATTCTCGCATTATATAAAAATAAAAATCTTTATTTTCAGAGAATAATAAACATGTATTTCTTTACTCTATACTGAAAAATGATCGGCTTTAAAAATTTCAAAAGAGTATTCAAAATTATAGAGTCTCGACTACGATCCGTGTGAAAATAATTTGCTTTTAGACGAGGAAAGGAATAAGGGATATAAGTTCATAATTAGAAAGAAATTAGCGAGATGGTTTATCTTCCTTCTAATAGGAATTTTCACAGCACTAATCGCCTGCTATGTCGACATTTCGATAGAAGAATTATCGCATGTAAAATATAAATTATTGCAAAAATGTATCCTTTTATTATTATAAAAGTTGATAAAAATAAGATCAGACTTTTCAATACAATTTTTGCGGAGATTTATGCTCGTATTATAAAAAAAGTACTAGTTCGATTCTTAATAGAGAATTGTTATAGCTCAGTTAATAGTTAGAAATCTCAAAGCTACAATTAACGTCGTAGAGAATAATTTAAATAAGTAAATGAATTTATCGTTAAATTAAAGACACAAGTCCCGAGGGGTTCACTATTCGACTTGTGAGTGTACACTTGAGTTCAACATTCAGAAGATTTGGTTAAATAATAAAAATATCTTACTTATCTTTGTAAGATTTCACAATGATTTCAAAAATATCGAAGATTTCTGTAACTTTCAAATATTTCAGAAAGATGAAAAAATGTCACAAAAATTTCAAAAGTTTTCAGAAGATTTAAAAATATTTCGTGAAGATTTTAAAGATTTCAAAAAGATAAAAAAAAAATCACAAAGATTTCAAAGATTTCAAATGATTTCACAATTTTTCAGAAGTTCTCAGCAGATTTGAAAGATTTCCATAAATTTTAAAGATTTTACCGATTCTTGTTTTGGCTTTGTGGCTTTGAGATCCGTAAATGACGAAGAAGGCCTAATAAAAATCTAAATCTTCTTCATAATTCACGGATCCCAAAATACTAAAGCATTATTACTGAGGGTCGCGAAAAGCCACAACATTTTTTACATATTTCGAAGTGTTTAAAAGATTTGAAACATTTCTATAGATTTAAAAGATTTTGCAAATATATACAAAATGTATAAAATTTCCCAGCGATTTCGATGAATATGAATATGAATTTTTCAAATATTTCAAACATTTCATGAAGGCTTTTTCCCAATATTTCAAGAGTAGTGATCAGCCCCTTAAAAAGTCTTAAGCCTGTTTGAATTACCAAATAAACCTAAACTATTTTCCTTAAATTCGATATCACAGACGTAAATAAGTGTGCAGTAGAAAATTGTCTAATAGTGCCATACATATTATGGCTAGTTATAAATATAGCTGTGGTCCTAATAGGAGCACTTTTAGTAACATACGTAGAACCAGTGGCAGCCGGAAGTGGCATTCCTCAAGTAAAATGTTATTTAAACGGAATCAAAGTTCCACGAGTAGTGCGGATCAAGACTCTGGCTGTGAAGATTATAGGAGTCATAACAACAGTTGTTGGAGGTCTAGCCGGTGGAAAGGTATTATATTTTTTAAAACAAAGTTAAAATCAAATTCAAATAAATAAAATTAATGTTGCAAGGAAGGGCCAATGATTCACTCTGGAGCAGTTGTTGCTGCTGGAATATCTCAAGGAAAAAGCACGAGTTTCAATAAAGATTTCGGATTCTTCCAGTATTTTCGAGAGGATCATGAAAAAAGAGATTTTGTATCTGGAGGTGCAGCTTGCGGAGTTGCTGCTGCCTTTGGCGCACCAATAGGTTCGTTTGAAGTATTTAAAACCATTGAATTTCAATTTATTAAAATTGCAGGGTTCGGACTCTCTTCAGAGATAAAAAATTGTGCCAATAGTGGCATAAATTTGGAAAATAGTAGCAATGACCTGTTGAGAATATTAAAATTTGTTATGTGATAGGACATACAATAATAGAATAAACCAGCATTTTAAAGAACTTCTTTATTATATTATAAATAGAGTTGGATGTAAAATATGATATACTTCAGATCAGACAAAAGAACGTGATGATGTTGAAAAGATTCTTTATTCAATTTAGTAGTCGACGTTTCGAAAGTTAAATGCTCTCCTCATCAGGAACTCCAGTGCAAAATTAGAAGTCCATAGATATTCTGTAGGAAGTCCATGTTTTGATTATTAAAAATGTTTTAAAAAAATGTATTAAAAATTTTTTCTGTAAAAATAGAGTTAAAAGTACTGAAAACAAAACGAATCATATTCTTTATTATATTATTAAATCTGCATTCTTTGGAGGTATTTTAAATTTCTAAAAGATGATATTTGATTAATTCTAAGTCTAATTTAGAGAAGTGCTATTATGATATTTTGTTATCATTGGCTAAAATTTAAGAAAAAAATTTAATTTAATTTCTTATTTGATAGTTGTTACGGAATTTCGTTTTTAAAATTCCATGTCTCTATCCGACGTTTCTAAACGTTATTAACAAATTTATAATATTTTCAAAGATTATGAAAATGTTTCTAAATTAATTCTTACTTCACTAATTCCCATAAAATTAATAAATTCACAAATTTTACAAAGATTTTACCGATTTCAAAAGATTTAACCAAGGTTTTAATAATTCTAGTTTTGGGCTTTGTGGCTTTGAGATGCGTAAACGACGAAAAAGGCCTAATGAAAATCTAAATCTTCTTCATAATTCACGGATCTTAAAATACTATTAAATAAAATACAATTTCTAAAAGAGTGTATCACGCAAATTCTAAGCCTAATTTATAGAAGTGCTATTATGATATTTTGTTATCATTGGATGAAATTAAAAAAAAAACTTTTTAATGCAGTCTCTTATGCTGGAGTTGCTACAGAATTTCGATTTCTAGATTCCAGGTCTTTTCCGGCGTTTCAAACGTAATTAATAAATTCTCAATTTGATGCTGATAGTACCATTCTAGATAAATTGAGAGACTTTTAGAAACAGAGAACTATAGCATAATGAAGAATAACCGCTAAAAAGAAACTATTAAAAATATTTTCAAAGATAATAAAAATTTGTCCAAATTAATTTTTACCACACTAATTCCAATAAAGTTAATACATTTCCTTTAAAAAATATATATTCAATTTTGAAGTATTTTTAATCGCAGCAATTCCTGCATAATTTGAACGATATCAAAATAATTTAGCTTTTAATTTTACTGTCGCCCCAACTTAATTATTATACTTAAATGAATTTGTTTAATTTCTACTTCGTTCTAATTCATTTTTAAATCATTCAAATTGTGTAGAATTTTTTGAGATAATCAAATGTATAATCGTGTTTGGAGGAATTTAAATCATTTTATTGGAATTATTTCGGAAATATTTCCTTTATTTTTTCAAATATATTTAATATATTAAAGTTTCATTTTATGCGATTATTCTTCATTGAGGATATCTTTTTCTTCCTCTAAACGCCTCTACCTGTCTTAGGAATAGAATTACTAGCTGCGAAGATTAAAATTTTTGTTATTACCTCTGAAAGAATCCGGAAAATGCCTGGAATTTATTACATTTATTATACATTTAATATATATCAGCCTTTATAATAATTTATATATATATATTTATTTGTTTGAAGAGAATGTGAAGAAATAATGGTATTAGCAGTAAATTACGAAAGAATAGTAACATTTGAAATATTTTTATCAAAATACTGGCATCGCTAAAATAAAGGGTCAAATAGTGTGAATAGTGGCGTGAGTCCGAGCCCAAAAAATTTATAAAGTCAATTTCGATTAATTAAAATATATAAACAATGCAGGTGGGGTTCTCTTTAGTATCGAGGAAGGCACCAGCTTCTTCAATCAAAGTTTGACATGGAGGACATTTTTTGCCAGTATGATTACTACTTTCACGTTGAACATTGTTCTCAGTGCCTATCGCGAAGGACATTTTGGCGATCTTTCCAACCCGGGACTCTTGAATTTCGGAAAATTTGAAACTATAAATTATCAAATTTACGAAATTCCACTGTTCATGTTGATGGGAATGATTGGAGGTCTTCTGGGAGCACTGTGGAATCACGTCAATTACAAAATCTCTTGCTTCAGAATGAAATGTATAAAAAAAAGGTGGGTGAAAGTCCTGGAAGCTCTGGCTGTAGCCGCAATGGGCACCACAATGGGGTTTCTGATGATATTCTGGAGTAATGATTGTCAAATAATTGAAAAGGGTCGTAATGATTCGATCCAATTATTTTGTGAGGATGGAAAGTACAATGTTGCTGCTGATTTGTGGTTTCACACACCTGAGAAAACCGTTCAGTCTCTTTTGCACGATGCTCCAGGAAAATATAACGCTGTAACGCTGATTATATTCGTTATACTTTACTTTTTCTTGGCGGCCTTCACTTTTGGTCTTTCGATGTCGAGTGGATTATTTATTCCGTCGCTTTTAATTGGTGCTGGATGGGGTAGATTAATGGGTTCTGGACTTAACCACATCCTTCCATCAATGGTAAGTAAATGCATTTTTTTAAAATAAATCTTTTACAAACGTCATTATTTTAAAATCTAAGCATTGCAAAATAGACAACTTTAAATAGAAGCTTTAGATTAAAAGTCTATATTTTAATTAGGAGTGTTATAAGGAGGGAATAATTTAAAACTCGAAACAGCCATTTAATCAATTTTAAATGAGGTATTTTCACTTTAACCACCAGCAAAAGTCACTTGGTTGAGTGCTAAGGGGAAAACAATGGATCAAAGGCATGGGACAAAATTTTTTTAAAATTATATCTTCGTAATAAATAATAACTATTGTCATGTTATTATTTCATCAAATAGTAACTCAACGAAATGGAGTTATTATTATTATTATTATTACACCATTAAGCCGTTTCCCTTTCGGGGTAAGCGTGACTCACTCGGTAGGGAGGGGAGTAGTGTGAGGAAGGGGT